>LR573047.1:4045-41776 GCA_900536345.3 Caenorhabditis sp. 39 LS-2015 | reverse complement strand
AATCACTGTTTAATTCATCTTGCCAAGATTGGAAAATCTGTGTCAACTCACTTGTAGTGGTCGACGACGGCATGCAGTTTCTGCGGCCCTTGGGGACAATTTTTCGATTGCCATTTTTGAGTTTCGACTGTTTTCCATGTAAAAGTGACAGTTAAAAGTACCTGAAAGACACTGTAATTTCGGAAATTTGCAGGAGACTCACTACTGTAAGCATTAGTGTAATGTTATCAATGAGAGAAGAATCGGAATGACATCGGTCCTCTGGAAATCGGAAAACGGAGAATACTTGAGAGAGAGAAGTGGAGGAGTTTCACGTGACACGTGGAGAAGAATCTCACGTGAATTTCCCAAAGTTAGTTCAGATTACAGTAGTCTCACCCTCCTTTCGCCCTTTTTTATCCCTTCCTCAAAACTTAGTCTCTCAAGAAAGTTGTGCGTGTTTACCATTCATTAGGGCAGGAACAAAACTATGAAACTGCAAAGTGAAACAATAGGATGTGCACATTTTGAACTCATAAAACACGGGGATGCTGAGAACGAGTTTTCGGCTAACGAAAAAGTGCGTGTTTATCGTTGCCGAAAACAATATTCGAGGCGATATGGATAGGAACGTTTTCAAATTCACAAAAATGTCCGCCTATTAAGCGTGTGTCTATGGGTAAACAACCGGGAGCGGAAGGAATAAAACAGGAAACGATGAGGAATATGATAAAATAAAAGTGGTATGTGTGTGGGTGTGTGGCTGCTCGACGCCATAAAACATACAGAATCGGGTGAAGGAACTCAATAAGGGGACAACTATTTGACAGAAAAGCAAGTGCAATAAAAAATAAATTGTACAAGGAATGCGCTCAAATCCCAACACATTCATCGAGTGGAGAGTGCAACAGTCTCTCTCGCTTCGCCTTTTCCACAGCAACTGAATCGTTGCCGTCCCACGGTTTTCCACCCGAGAAGTTGTGGTATTCACGAAGAACTGACGAGTTGTCCATAGCTATCTTGGCTCCAGCGGAAACGTGTGGCGACATTGTCCCAAAGTCGGAGTATTCCCCAACTAAGTGAGCAATGGAAGGAACAGAAGAATGGCGACACAGCGGATACTCCTGCAAAAATTCAGTTAGGAAAGATGATTGATAGACTGACTGACCGGGAAGACAAACTCCTTCTTTTCAGAGTTCGGGTTAGCCGAGTGGGAATTCGATGGAAGACGACTGTTGTTAATGTCATCGTAATTCTGCATCTTCTGCTCCGAAAGAACATTGTTACTACTGACACCAGACTGCGGAAGTTTCATTTCAAGAACTGCGAATCCCTGTGCAGAGGGATGCTTGTTCTCACTGCTGAACACATCGTCTTCTGTCTCGTTGAACTCGCACTTCGACTTGATAGGTGAGAACTGAGGACTCACAAACTGCGCAGTAGACAACGATCCACTTTCCGCACGAAGACGCTTGACAGGGGACCATGGAGCCGGTTCATCATTTACAGTTTGATTGTAAAGGTTACACGTCGTTCCGACAGTCGGATTTATGCGAAGATTTCCGGTGGAGACGATCATATCTGACAACTCGTCGTTGGTCATGTCACGACGAACTTGTGACAGGTTGCTCATATCATTCTCGTTAGCGGTTCCGAGATGTTTTGTGATGAACGAACAGTTGTTTGTATCTATCGGAGAGAGTCCAGCGAAGGCAGATTGTGGGGCCCTGAGACGACTGTAGGCCAGAACGGCTGGATCACGAGGAGAAGCAATTCTGTCGCTCTGGTCATGAACTGAAAGAAACAAGAAATGAAAGAGTTGAGAAGCTCAAGTTTACCGGTTGGCGCAAAGGTGACCGGCGATGAAGTTCTCGGATACTGTTCATAGAACAGAGATGGATTGATAACGGAGAGATTCGGACGTTTCTTCTTCATCACTTGCTCGTTAGAAGACATTTTATTGCCTTGTGCGCACTGAGCGAACAATTGTTGCAGAGACACGGACATATCTTGAAGAGGAGCCTGCATCACCGGTTGCTCTCTGCCTCTATGGTGCTCTGCCGCCTTCAACTCTTCTGCTTCGTTCTTTTTGATTTGCAACTCCATTTTCCACGTGGGTGGAGCAGCTTTTGGAACAGATTGGTCTCTGGAAGAACTGGATCGAGACTTCGATTCACACTTCATGGATCCCGAATCAGAAACTCTGAAAAAATGACGTAAATCTTTATTGTGCACTAACAAAAATACTTCGAATCACGCTGAAATAAGGAGAATGGATCGGTCGGGGTGCTTGAACGGATTAGGTTGGCGAGACTGTCGAATCTTAAAAATCATGTTAATTTGCCAGACAACTAATCAGCATACTAACCGTTTGGCTCCTTCCGTATAATCTTCAAAGTGAAAGTTGTCGGGATGCACGTTGTACTGTTGAGCTGGATTGTTGTCAAATAGCTGGTGACTTGGGTATGTCTCGTTCCCAAACATATTTTTATTATGACCAGTGCGACGTTTTCCATTTCCGTATGATCCGGACGAGTTTCGATACCCGCGACCATTCTGGTTTCTGCTGTTGTTGTTCTCGACTGATCCCGGGAACGGACTAGACGTAGGAGTGTATCTCTCCTGCACTGAAGATGGTCTGCGGTTCTGGGTCTGTCCATGGTTCTTTGCTTTTTCAAACATATTGGTGATCGTTTCATTGTTCGCGTGCGAACTTTCTCTCAAAGGACGTATGTGCAACTGTCGACCGTGGAGATAGTGACCTTGAAAGTGAATCAGCACCATGTATAACCCTTGAACGGTTCTGAAAATCGTTAGTTTCTTTAAATTTTCATAAATAATAGTTCTCTCACTTAAAAACAACCAGTGCATGACGAGCAACTCCATTCCGAACTATGACTTTTTCAACATGTGCAACGCGATTGAATACTTCGAACAGCTCGATGTCAGAAATTGATGGTTGGAGACCAGAGACGTAGGCGGTCCTGTCGCAGCGATCGATTTGACCGTTCATTGTCTGAAACAACATATTAGTTTTCAACAAAAATCAGATTAACAGCAAGGAAAAAAAATTTCATCATGATTTCCGTCAGTAGCCTATTCAGGGAAATCACCATGAATATTTCGTTTCGCTTTCGAGGAAAAACAAAAATCACAATCACAGAATTGAGAATCACGAAAAAATTCGACAAAAATTCGAAAAAATCGAATGAAAATCAAAAAAATACGTTGAAATTTCGAAAATCAAAAGAAACCGCGCAAAAGTAATACTACAGTAACCTGGCAATTCCCGGCGAGACGCGGTAAACAAAACAATAACATGCGCCTTTAACATGTCTTTTTGCTGGCAGTTTTTTTTAGTAGGAGACTGTATTTTAAGAATTCGAAACAAATTTAATTTTGAGGTTTTTCGTTTGAAAACTGATTTACAAATTTATTAAAAATTACAATTTCTTAAAGAAATTAGAAACAACAAGACACGCTTTCGGAATGCAAAAATTACACGAACCCATAAATTTAAAAATAACACCGAGAGAAATTATTTTAAAAACCTATATAGGCCTATAAATAGCTACAATAAAATGAAATCTAGAAAATAATATTAAATCACATTATCCTGTAAATTATCGGCGAATCAATCCCGGCATATTTCCCCAAACGATCTGCTCATTTTCGCCATCAAATTCATCGGTCAGCACCAGCTCAACCTGAAAATCGGTTTTTTGAGCTCGAGAAAATGGATTGGTCAGCTTACGCAAACGAGAGAATCGTCTTCCAATTCTCTGCGATACAACTCGAGAAGCTCCACCGCCGCCGTCTGTTCCAGCTGAATATCCTGCAGTCGGCGAATGACTTTGAATCCAGTTCCTGAAATTTCGATTGGTTTTTTTTCGTGTTCTTGCGACTTTTCTTCTTCTTTTAACTCACTTATATTCTTCTGCAACTTCTCCTCTTTATGAATAACTTCATTGAAATCGATAGGCTCCACAGCTCCGCTTTCCTCTTGAATCGAGTTTCTTGTTACCTTCCAAGGATTCGCTGCTGGAAGTGGTTTGAGCATCTGATTCGCCTTCACGAATCGTGCTCCCTTTGGAGCGAACCGTCCTCCAGGAGACTTGATTTTGCTCGAAGTCGGGGTGTTGGCAGAAGAAAGAGAACAACTCATTTCGGGGAAGTCTTCCAGAGAGTTCGAAATGCTATCGCTCCGAATCTGTCGCATCGGAAGAGATTTTGTGAGTGGAGACATTGAGAACGCCAACGGAGATTGGACTGGACTTCCCACAGATTCCGAGAAACTGTTCCTCAATGCACCGGCACCTATGGGAATCTGAAATGAATTCAGAACAGATCATGACAAAATCTCGAAGCTTACTGGAGCTGACGTCATCGAGTCTTTGGCAGTTTCCGGGCGATACGTGTGACTGTTGTTCCTGCCGCGAGCAGTCTTCCTCTCTTCTTTTATCCGCATCGCTTCCCTTTTCCAAGGATCAAGTGCTCCTTCGAAGTCTTCATGAATTGACCGCCACACGACGTCTTCTGAATCCTCATCCAAATCGAGATAATACTTCACGACATCTTTGGGATCGAAGTTGGTCAGAGTCACATGCCGATTGCTGCCCCTGGTTCTGCAGTTGCCCATTGCCACGGCAAATCTGGAAGTTGTCGATTCGGAATCAACTTTGAGATGATTGATGAACTACTCACTGAACTAGAAGATCTCTTGGAGGGATGACGGAAGAAATCGAGTTGAAAATAAGATATGGTCGTTCTACCAATCCCTCGATCACATTCTTATCAAACGAATGAAATACTTCGTAGAGAAGTGGAAGTGTGAACTCGGTAATTGTCTCCATGAGCACGTGGAATGCGTCTTCGAACATTTCACTCATCATGTGATAATCGTAGAAATTGATGCATTCGATCAGTTCGATAGTCTTCAACTCAAAAAGAGTCGCCGCGTTGAGTATTCCCCGAAGAGCATTTCGAACGATGATCGCACTCGATTCCGCAATTATTTCCACCGATTGCTCCACCGATTCTTCGAGTTGATAGCTTCCGTAGGTTAGGTTCTGTTGAAAACGTTGCATCGCGACGACTTGTCGGGAATGAACGAGGAGAAGGTACTTGTGGCAAGGGATCTTGATGTTGTCCGTGGTGACCAGGTACCAAATCAGTTGAGGATCTGTTCCCTCTGGCACGAATTCAAACTTCGGATCAGTCGGAGGAGAAAGTTTTCGTGGACTGAAAAGGTGTTGAATATGAAGTTTATCGAGATTTCATGAAATGCCTACTTGTCTAAATTGATATCAAATGCATACTTCCTCAAGTCCACTTCCGTTTCCAACCCAAACCCAAATGGGCTTATCTGAACTTTTCCAATCATTTCTACAGAAAAAACAAACAACCCACATATGGAAACTGCACTTCATTGTCCTTTATTTTGTCTTTCAGCTCCGGAAACATCATGTTGAAGATGAGAGAATTGGTTTCCAGCACGATTACATCGCCGTTTTTCTCGTGGAAGCAAAGCTGAAAACCGATCGAGTTTCGGCGATGTTTTGAAAGGAATCTTACCTCCAGATCCAGAGGTATATCAACTGGATCTTTCTCCTGCCTGTCCCAAAGCATCTCATGAACACGGAGAGACATATAATCCCTTTTCTCCTCGGCATCCGATAGTTTCTCATTCTGATAGCCCATCTGAAGTGATCCTTTGAGTCTCCATCGCCATTCATTTGTCAATTCTTACCTTCATGACAAGATTGAGTCCATCTGGAGAAACGGCAAAGAACTCAGTGCCGATAGAACCGGGGACTTCCTCCATCAAAGCCATCAGTGTGTATTTCGTGTCGAAATGCTCCATCACAGTGCCGTTTTTCACAGTGAAACCATCGTCGAGATTCTTCCAAAACTTCAATTTTCCTTTCAACAATCCATTCTTGGCCCCGTAAATCGTTCCATCGTCAAGCACTCGGAAATGATTGAAGAACGAGTGCTCCGGGAAGCCATTGACTATTAGAGCAATCTCTTTCTTCGCATTGAACAGCGGACTGCGATCCCAGTACAAACTGTCGTTGATGAGAGCAATGTAAATCGTTACGCGATTGCCGTCAAAAGGAACATGGGCGGTTTGATAGGTGGTGGCCGGAAGATTTAGAGGTTCTTTGGAGAAGAAGCAGTTCGAAGCAATCTGTTGAGAAGCGCTGTGATAAGAACTCTTTCCAATGTGATAATACTTCCATCCAATCACAAACATCGTTCCGCCTTCGGTGACCCGTATATCCGTAACCTTGTCATCAGGCGACACTCCTGGAATCTCGATCTCTGACGGAAGTGCCACGTAGCCACTGTCGGTTTCTTTCTTGCATGTCGGCACGAATGCAGAAGCCTTTCCACACCCGAACAACCGGTTATCGTCGGTAAGGAACACTGTGTGCGTGTTCGTCATTTCGATTCTCGTGATATTCGGGGGAAGACAGACAAGACGGGGTTCGTCGACGGGACTTCCGTCGGATTGAACACCGAGATTGAAGAATCGATTGCAACCAACGGCGATGACGTGATGACGACGATCTGTAATTCCGCAGAATGGAATCAGCACTGTTAAATCGGGAGAAATAAGTCTTACGAGAGTCTCTCCGGATGGTTCCTTCGAAAATACTCCTTCCCTTCAAAATGAGTCGCCTCGGGAACATTGTGTCGGCGAAACTGTGGAATCGGAACGAAAGATACAGGCGGCATAGTAGAGAACTGCGTTGGAGCTGAAATCTGGATTTTTGTTGGAATTATTAGAACTTTTAAAGTGAGAAACTTGACCATACTTCGGAATATATCAACTTTCGCTTGTAAACACTAGAATTCCGGATGTAGTTTGCCATGATCTGGCATACTTCTTGAATTTTGTCGTCATCTTCTGAAAACGAAAATTGGCGGTGTGAACGGAAACGACAAAGAGTTCTCACCTTCTTTCTGGACTAAACTATCGAAGTTTGCGACTGCAGCTACCGGATCATTCGACAAAAGCACTTTCAGATCGGTGAAATGACGCATTTTTCAGCTGAGAACCATGAGAAGTTGGCAAAGAAAACGGCAGGGACTAGGAACGAGGCGACGACGGAAACTCGGCCGCGGGAAAACACAGCATTGTGCAACAGTGGCCACTAGTGGGGCGCCATCCGATTGCCCGCGTTAACAATGTATTCAAGTCGAATTAAATACGTAATTTCGAAAAATTATTTAAATGTAAATATCGTTGAAAAATCGCTCAGCGAACACATCAATCCGCCGGCAATTTAGTTTTTTTCTAAAATTTACAGAAATATTTTTTAAAAAATCTATGAAAAACATATATTTAGCAGGCACAAAAATTCAGATAGTTGCAAGAACGGAAGACCTTGAGAAACACAAAAGTCGAAAATCGGGTAAGTATGGTGGATGGCACAAGAAATTTGTTGGGGCTGGTTAGTTTTTGAGTCATAGAATAAAGTTCAATTTGGTCAAATTCACAACAGATTGACTAGAAAAATTAGGGCAAAATCACAATATATTTGTTTAGTATGCGTTTTGTGGTGATAATCTAGTTGGCATCTTTCTGCTCTTCCTCATCTTCCTGCTCATCAGAATCCTCCTGCTCATCGGAATCCTCCTGCTCTTCCTCATCTTCATGATCTTCTCCTCCATCCTCCTGCTCTTCTCCATTCTCCCGCATCTTCTCAAGTTGTTCCTTGACCATCCAAGGAATGAACTTCTCGCTCTGCCACTCGGTACTCTCCTTGGCGTAGAAGTAGTAGGTTCCTTCGACTTTGGCGAACTCCTCCTCGTTGTACTCGACTTCTCCTTGCTTGATAGAGAGGTAGGACATGTCCTGAGCAACGGATTGTTTGTACTTGGCGTCCCCGTACATCTCGAGCATGACCGTGTAGAACAAGGCCATTTTGGTGCATCCACTGCTGTTGTAACGATCGCAGCGAGTCTTCATGAACTTCTGGAGAACGGGCTCAGTAAGTGGTGGTAGAAAATTGGCGAGCATGTAGACTGCTTGAATGACTGGTGGCGATTGGAAGAGCTCTGAAAACAAAAATCAATCTTCGAGAAGAACAGCGATTCCCTTACTTAATCCGGAAAGATCATCGCGCAATGGCCCCTGGAAGTCAAAATAGGCAGTAATTTGGTTTCTGAAGAACTCCTTCGTCTCGGCGTCAACATCCAGAGACTTGGTAGTGGCAATTTCGGATTCCTTCAGCTTGGCAGCTTCCAAGAAAGCCGGGTCGTTGTAGAGTTCAGACTCTTTTGGAACGCACAGCTCAAATTGTGGGCGAACGGGAGTCGCGTCTTCAGCAGCATCGGAAGGCTCAGAGGCCACCGATTCCACTGGTTCGTCAGAAACCTCGACGTCGTCGACCTTGACATCAGCAACATCAGCATCAGAAACTTTGGAAGATTCGACGTCTTCAACATCAAAGGAACCCATCTTGACGTCTTTACTTTCGGAGTTCTGGGCAACAACGGTTTCTGATGTCTTGAAATTTTCAGCAATTGAAGAGTAGGCCTTGTCCAGCGTGTCTTTCGAGAATTCCATCTTCTTCCCATCGAGAAGGAAGTCATCAGATGACACCATTGAGTCGTCGCTTCCGGAGTCAGAGCCAATAAAATCGTTCAACTCCTTGACCTCCTCAGAAGTCATGGACTCTTCGCTTCCAGAGCTGCAGCACGAAACATCCGAAACAGAGTCTGAAAATTCAAAATATTCCAAAAGTCTTGCGATATCTGGTAAACTTACAAGTCTTAATAAGATGAAGCGGCTTGGCCGGGCGATTCTCGAGAATAAATTTCTCCATGTTGTCGAGTATCTTCTGGTAGTGATTTCTGAGGCTGATGCAAATATCGATTCCGCTGTTAGCCATTTTCAGGTGAGCTTCGATGGTTTCAGCGCAGAGAAACATGGTGCTCATTGTTAGGTGAGTAGTTGGGCGAGTGGCGGCTGAAAATTTGAAAAAATAAATGCTGAAAATTGCAAATTGAGAGAATGAGCGATTGGTGGGAAAAGTTCGAGGAATGAAAGGAGATGAGACAAGAGATTTCGAATTTTTTATTTTCAAAAACTATGGTTAGATGCGAATTTCAAATTCACTCTCGTTTTGCAGAAAAAACGCGCGCGCGCGTACCCATGCAAAGTAACAGATTCTTTCCGGATTCCCGCGCTCGGTAGAGTTGCGTACCACAATTGTATACCGTAGTTCACTTAATAATTATTGTTCCCTTTTAAAAGCTTTTCTTGTTTCTCTAATTCTTCAGGAGATTTTGAGTTCGAATGAATGTTCGAAAAGTAGGTATTCAAAACAGTGATTGTCATAGTAACAATCCAAAAAAACCCGCAAACTTTGGAAAAAATAAAAGAAAAATAAACAACAAATAACGTTATTTAACATTTATATAACATTTATTGAGTGGACTACGGTATACAATTGCGGTACGCAGCCCTTCCGAGCGCGGGAATCCGGAAAATATTTTTTAGGTCTGTCTTCAGAGACAAAATGCCTCTGCAAAGCTCCATGCTGGAAAATGAGATAGGATAGATAAAGATGAGTACAATTATGAACAAAAAATACGAGGAAAATTTTAAACCTTCTCTGCATTTCCCAAAGAAAACAACCATCCTGTTACCGGTGAGAAGCTTTATTCAAAGTGTAACATGTTTCAAAAACTGTAAGAATGACAAAGTGAGGTGAGAATGTGGAAGACCGGTAGATAACAATAATGATGCAGTAGATGCGAAGTATGCGCTGGGTGCCGGGTTTCAGAAGAAAATAACAGCAGGAATATTAGTGATATTCGAGATGGTTGGTGGTTTTTCGGGTGGTTTAAAACGGTGTTATTTTCTTTTGTTTGTGAGATGATTTTGCCTTTTAGGCATTCTGCTTCGCGGTTATTTTGGCGCTTATTTTATCGATGTGAGTCTCGAGGAAGTGGACAACATTGTCCTTGATAGTCTGTAACGAATGGAAATCTTTCGGTGAAAAGAAATTCGTATTACCTGAACCATCTCGGCTATTTTGTAAATGGTTGGTGAGTTGACGTCCATAACCTCGTATTGGATCAGCGCGAGCTCTATCTTTCTATTGATGAAGTTGCGGCGGTTGTAGATCGCCTTGCGCACAACGTCTGGCTTCTGCAACTTTGTTTAATTTTGAGAATTCAAAAAAAACTGGTTAAACTACCTTCTCGAGGCTAAGTGCCAGACGGTTCGCCTCATTCCAAGTATCCTGATTGCTCCAGTAAGCGTATGGCTCAGAAGAGCACTGGCACTAAAATTCATTTGTGACTCCATTCGCATAATTCCCATCACTTACTCTTATCGACTCGCGGAGAAGCTCTTCGCGCGGTCCGAGGACCGTTCCAGAATTGGTCCGTGGGCGACGTATGCCAGATTTAGCCTGCTTCGAGCTAGCTGCAAGAAAAATTAATTCAGAGGGCAGCAGTTAATGTGAAAAAATCTGAATTTGAAACCAAAACTCACATTTCATGGTGAACTTGAATGAGGCGAGGCGTCTAGCACTCGCGCGGCGGTCAGAAGACGACCTTTTTAGAGTTACAACTGCAAAAAAAAGTAATTTTCATTGGGAATCGCAAAAAAACCAGAGAAAATGAGAAAAAATGGGAGAAACTCGTTCAAATTTTGGGAAAAACAGTTGTTTCCCATGCAAATTGAGCGTGGGAAAGGTCAACAAGTAAACAAGTCGGGCGCGAAATTCAAAAATTGTTCTTTGTCTGCATAAACATTCTACAGTAACCTTTGCGTACCGTAGCCATTGCGTGTCGTATAGCTGACAAAACTCCACGTTTCTGGTCAAAAATCGAGCGATTTTGCGAAAAATCAACCGAAAATTGCGCTGAAAAAGAAGAGCCAAAAGCTGAAAATTTTAGAAAATTTTAAAATTTTATCTCTGAAACCCTAACGTTAAATTTAGGACTTTGTAGAAATTCGCGATGCCCTCGCCCGTTTTCCAGAACCAGAACCTAAAACCGTTGAAATCCAAGAGCAAACAAGACACGATTCAATGTTTCACGTCTCCGTGCCGAAGACTTCCTGTTTTGATGGATGTTGTTCGACAAACGGTCTCCTTTTGTAATTAATGCACTAAAACAAACTGAGCAAACACTCCCGGACGGACGCGGCCGGAGGTGTACAAGACACCGCAAAGTGCATATAATCCTCCCGGCGGCCTAATGGTCCCCCGTCGCGAAAACGGATTCCGTCGCTCATTGACAGACCACTGGATTGAAATGAAATTCGCAATTTGCAAGTTTTCAATTTGCTGCGAATTTTCAATTTCAATTTTCAAAGTTGAAACATGAAACTCAAACTTTCACAATTGAGTCCATAATGGAACGAGTATCAGCCCGATTGGCACCCGGCCGCCCGTGTATTGTATGCCTAGGCACACAATACCCGCCTCCTCCCCGATTCATTATACTCCTTTGTGCATCGAACACTCGAATCGGGGACCCGTCCGTCCGCCTCCACCGAGGTCCTACTCCTCATATAACCGAAACTGATACTCGTCCATCCGAACCATTTTGTCTATTCTAGTTGTCTACTTCTGCTGCTTCTCCGATGCTTCCTGTTATTCTGCTCGTCATGGTAATTTTGTAGTCGAATTGCTGTTGTTTAGACTAGGTCTCGCCACGATAAAATCAGGATAAAGTACATATCAAAACATCGTGGCGAGACTCATGGCCTTCCCATGCCTGATCTTCTCTACAAAATGATTCCCTCGAATGTTAAGTTTTCCAGATAAAAGGAGCATCTCTGTTCCAATTGGACAATGAAATCATCGGAGAACCAAAGTTTGAGTGTAATCCAGACAGCATCAGCTTCACATTCAACACTAGGAATCCGTTCAAGTAGGTCCCCTCGTCTCATTCTCATCCCTCCTTTTCTCCCAGGGGAAATGTCTACATCCGTGGTTTCTACGGCTCTCCAAGTTGTCGTCGTCGTTTCGACGTTCCCTCCCAAGGCGCGTCTCTCTCGATTCGTCTCGGCGACTGCGGCATGAAACGTTCCCGTCAGATGAACGGTCTGTTGCCACGTGGCGTCAATCAACACATCACCTTCGTCGCCAACTTCCATCCGCTGTTCTCGACGAAAGAGGACCGCGCGTTTAGCATTCGCTGCTTCTATGCACACAGTGAGTCTGTTGTGAAAGCGGACCTTGCCGTTAAGTGAGTCTTCCCCCGGTGTCTTCTCCCTTTCTGATAGTTACCGTTTTCAGTGGAGTGCCGGAAGAGTCTGTGGAACAGGGAATCACTGTGGTTCCGAGTTGTTCGTATTCTCTCCGGGAAGGCACATTTGAGGGTCCGAAAGTGCAGAATACCCGAGTCGGAATGACAATTGTGCACCGATGGGACTGCGATACTTCGGGAAACTACGGCATCCTCATCCGAAGTTGTTCGATTCTAGACTCTCGAGGCGTTGAATCAGTGCCTCTCCTAGATGACAATGGGTCCGTCCCCCAGCCCTTCCTATCCTCCCAATTCCATCCATTTCCAGATGTTCCGTGTCTCGTGACTTCCCCCAAGTCGTCTATCTGCCCTCGCTGACATCTGCCTACATGGCAATCGAAGCCATCTCGTTCCCCGATCAACCATCCGTTTCCTTCGCTTGCCAAATCAAACTTTGCGACAAGGCGAGTGATGAGTGTCGTGGAATGAGTCCTCCGGCGTGCACTCCACTCACGCAAGTCCCGCTTTCTGGACAAGTTCCGATGCCGTTTGATAACACGATTGGCAACACTTTTGGTAAGAAATAGGCATAAAATTGACAATTCAGTCCCATTCTCTATTTTAGATGGAATCCCATTGGAACCATGGATGAAGGAACCGTTGCCACCAATGGATGACAACACAACAACTACAATTGTGACAGAAGGCGAGCCGATGCCTCGGTTGATTTCGGATGAAGAGCAGTATCAAATCGAGTCGAATCACGTGGAAAGAGAGCCACGGGAGAAGAGATTCGCCCATCGGCTCTTCAACATTTCCTCCGAGGACCTGTTCGTGGAGCCTTCTCAAGATCCCAAAGAGCTCGCCACCCCCGGCGCTCCACGTGAATACACGTCATCTCCGAAATCCTGCGTCTCTCTGGAGACATTCTACCTCTCCGCCTTTGCGGTTCTCGTCGTTTTTGTGCTTTCCATCGGATTGGTTTGCTTCTTTGGCGGGCATGTTCTGAGAAGGTATTTCTGTTTGTCGATACCATAATAATCGAAGCTGTATCCTTTCAGAAGCAAACTCGACTACGGAGGTCGAATGCCGCCGCTCGCCGAGGCCTACTACGTCAGCAAGTTCTAGCAAGTTCCGCCCCTTTTCAATTCCTAACAACGTGCCATAATTCTTGCATTCAATTTATCGTCTGTATTGTTTTTATTCCATTTTTTAAGATCACATTCATCATTTGAAAATGCATTTCTTTTTTCAATAAACAAACAAAACTTCAACTTGCTATCGAAGGAACCAGGCGTGGAAAGTGACAGTTTCGTTATCAAACGGAGCCGGCTGCAACAAGAAAGACGATTAAATAGAACTCTTCATCTTTTCCCACTTACCTCTGGTTCCTCAAACTTCAGATCCATTCTCGCCGGTCGCTCATTCTCATGAAGGTTTCCTTGAAGATTCTCCACCTTCTCACTGTCCGTCGACTTCTCTTCCACCACATCCGGCACTAAAACATCTTCATCGGTGACTTCTGGACCCTGCGTTGGCGCCACGACGACGTCTGTCTCATCTACATGTTTGTATTCGGGTTCTTGACGATCCCAACGAGTCGATTCTTGACTCAAAGCTATTTCATAAGTGTTTGCAGAGGAACTAATGGAAGCGGGAGCAACTGGAGCAGAAGAATCAGGGAGAGCCATCATTGGGATTTGACGGGGATGTGGAGCCATCATAGGGATCTGCATGGACATTGACATTGGCATTGAAGCCGGCGGTGGAGGCGGCGGAGGGGGTGGAGGGGGCATTATAGAAGGAGCCATGGCATACATCGGAGGAGGCATCGGGTAAGAAGGAGCTGGTTGGTACATTGGAGGAGACGGGGGCATTCTGAGAGAGATATGGAACAATTCAATTGATAAGAGAGGAGACTTACACATAACAACCACTACTGCTGCACTTATTCGTCGGCATGCACTGTTCCACATTGGCAACGAATCGAAGGACGGTGAGAAGCTGAACGAAGCGATGCATTGACGTAACAATGCAAGCAAGAGGCATACGGGAACCAAGAAACAACAAACTGGCAGGTAGTTATGTACAGTTTATTGCCGCTGGCATTCGGTAAGGTATTTAGGAAATAACGATATATTCACAAAGTTGTCTAGAGTTTCGTGTCCATCTCCTTCTCACTCTCGTTTTCCAGTCGTGTCCACGGCGCGGGCGACGCGTCGGCGAACATGCAGAAGATTGCGTTGACGAAGAGAAGAAGTGCCGCGTGGGCCAGGAAACAGTTGCGCCAGTCGACGAACGAGTTCTCCGTCACGATCATGTTGACGAAGAAGGGCTCGATGAAGATGGTACACGCCCAGATGTTCATGATTTGTTGCATTGCAAAGTAGGCGTATTGTTGGGAATGGAGGGTGGCACACTTGTTGAAACCGGCTGTGTTGGCTCCCATGACACTTTCAGCAAAGATCTGAATGAGAAAAACTGTTCCTTCCAGAATGTTAATGGAAACAAGATTACCATAATGATAATGGCGAGAAGATGTTTCTCCTGTGGAATGAATGCAAGGATTGTGAAGAAAACGGCAGCCACTGCCAGCGCGATCGAGTTGTATATCTTGGTTTTCCAGGTCTCGGAGATAGATCTAAAGCGGAGACAACTGTATTGGAAACTTCTTAACGTCTGCGATTCTTACGTGATCATATCACTACTGATTCCCGAGAAAAGTTTGAAGATGAACTGGAAAATAATCGGAAGAGCTGCCAGAAATCCAGATGAGAGCACATCATAGTTTAGATAGTTCTTCATGTACTGCGGATTGAACTGAGACACCAACTGAACGGTGATCAAGTCTCCGAACGACGCAATCCAGCAGGCCCAGAGGGAAAGAGAAGTGATAATGTGCCGGAACGGAAGATCTTTGGGACGAGCTATCTGCTTCTTCACTCCGATCTTCTCCATCTCCTTCTCACTAACCCAACTGTGTTCTTGAGGAGAACTGCGGAAGAAAAGGAAGAAAAGGGCAAATGTGACAAGGGAGACGCCTGCGTGCACGTAGTAAACTGACGTCCAACCTCCAGAAGAGGAACAGAGCCATCCGGAGACTGGCATTGTGAAGATGTTCGCCAGTTGGGTATTCCCTGTCAGCAATCCAATGAAAACTCCGTGTTCATGCGGAGTTGCCCAGCGAGAAGTTATACTTCCGGCGAGGGGGAATGTTGCGGAGAAGGCCATTCCTTGGAAGATACGGGCGGTGACGAACCAACCGTAGCCTATGGTACTGGCCAGAGGAATTAGGGCTGTGGATACTGGAACACAAGGGTTTCATTCATTAAATAGCTTTGTTTTTCTTTGGATACCTCCAGAAATGACTCCAGCCACAATGAACACTGGTTTGTGCGGGAGATATTGGAAAGCGACGGAGAACGGAATCGAAGCTGCCAGAGAGCCAATCGCGACGCATGATTGGAGAAAGTTCGATTGAGATTTTGTGTAGGAAACTGCAAGGAAAAGAAACGATACAATTTGTCCTCAGTCACGTGTCTTTCTTCAGTCTTTCTCCTTCCTTTTATCGCCACCAGAACTCACCTTTGGTCGTGCTGTTATCATCCTGCATACAAATTTTGGTAAAGTTGTAAGTATTCATATTGGAAAGAATCGAAGTGAGACATAGTGTCGCGCAGATGAGAATCTGAAATGGAATTGGGGATGAGCATTGGTTGGGTGGGAGAAGTCTCCTACAAGAAATCGGACAGGAACTGGCGAGTTGACCATTCTGACAAGAGACCATTCGAGAGAAAAGTCATATCAAGGCAATTTATGAACGAAAAAATGTTGGAATGATAAGCGAGGAATGAGGGGGACAAGAGGCAGTCTTTAGTGGTCGTAGACGTCGTCCTGGATTAAGAAATCATCCGGAGGGAAACGGTTTTTGGTGATGCTCATTGGGTTCAATTTGTAATGAATCGAAGCACTGTGCTCACGTGATTTGCAAACTTTTGTGTTGCTGAAGTTTGAATTACAAAGTGAAAAACTGGACTTTTCTATTTACAGGACGGCCCTTTATTTCAGTCGGGTTCCACTTGAACCGAAAAGCAGATTCTCCTTGGAGCGCGTTCGTACTTCATTTGAATGGACTATAAGGAACAATTTCCAAATGTTTTCTAGTGAAATCTATATATCTTAACGATGAGAATTGTTTCATTTGTCAAAGATTATAGCAAATCCCCTGTTCTCTCTTATTTTCTCTCTGAAACTATCACTTTTCCTTCCACACTTGTCCTCTTCATTCTGCAGCTGCTGGCCGCGGCCGAGTTTTCCGTGCAGGGCGACTCCGAGTCCCTCCGCTTTTCTTTTTCACTTTTCTTCTTTTTCACGGTTTTTCCATTTATTTCCTGCTTTTACAGGTCGACAACATGGGATTCTTGTGGAAAACAGCGAAACTTGGGCTCAAGGTCGGACTAGTCGCAGGCGCCGTCAAATTGTCGATCGATAACGACGTCTGGTCGACCAACAACGTGAAAGTGAGTTGACGACGTTTGTTTTCAACGCCTTATCAATTACTTTCTTCTTTCAGGGATCTGAACTCTACCAGAAGCTCAAGAAGTACATTCTCCCGGGAACCGTCGTCTTTCCTGAGCAGGTAATTCAGTTTCATCAGATTTTCCCGAGAAATGAGATAAAAGTTCAGCTCCCATCAGTCGAAGATGTGCAGTTGAAGGCCGGAGGAAAGTGGAACAACGCAGTCGAATCAGTGAGTTTTTCGTTGAAAATTACATTTGAAAAACAAAAGTTCGTTCGCGAATGCTCATGAAAATAAGATCAGCTGGTCTACCCGGTGCTCCGCTTCGCGATCAAAGAGTTTCTTGCCAATTATCATTTGAAAATCATGTAAAGCAATTAAAATATGCCGTCTTAGTGGAAAAACTTTCGAAAACCGTAGAGAACTTCAAATTCCCCTTCGCGTTTGGAGTTCTCTTTATTTTTTTTCGGATGCAAAACAAATTTGTAGTTTTCAGGGTTTTCATAAATTTTTAAATGAAAAATACTTAGTCCCATTCAATATTTCACTTTGCAGGTGTTCACCACGATCGAGAACGTTCCCTCGAGTGTGAACACAGTGGCCAACCGACTGATCAACAACAAGTAGAAGCACCAAGCGTCCGACGACGTGACTCGACTCCGTGTGTGACCTGCCTCTAGATTATGTATTCTTTGTCTTCTAACTTGCTGGTTTAGACGCTCTAGCTTCTCCGACTATTCCCTGTTCATCATCATCCACCACTCCCCCCTCCTCTTCCAAATAAATGTTCAATTTTCCAAGAAATTGTATGATAGGTTAGGTTAGATGGCTCACACACAAGTGCTCACCAATTGCAACTCGAAGCGTCTTATCAGCGATTGGGGCTGCTTACGAGCCTCTCTCACTGATAACTACTCCTCTGCCAATTGACTTTTTTGGCAATTCGCAACTGTCCCTTCGCAGGCAGTGATGAATTCGGCAGTCGCCTCGCGGCTCTCCTGGGGACTCATCCTCACATCCATCGATTTCCTCGCTTGTCTTCTATTCGCTTGCCTCCACGATGGCACCTTCTCCTTCTCCAACTTCACTTCTCAATTCTCCAATTTCTCATTCTTCACAAGGTAAGTGTACGGGCGGCGCTTTCTGAATTGATTGATAACCGCACAGCACCATCGATTTGTTCGTGCTCCAATTCGTGCGTTTTGCACTATGGATGGTGCCCACAGTGATCCACGTCTCCAACAAAGCAGACACTCTCTCGTTCTGGAAAGAGCCCATCTTCTGCTCGGCACTGCTCATCTGTGCTGCCAGTCCGACCAAACTTCTTCTTCTCACCGAGAAACTGAAGCCAGATAAGTTTCTCACTTTCGGAGACACCGCCTTTCTCGTTTGGAACTTCATCTCGGCCATCATCCTGAATACCTCCTGGACCAGATTCTTCTCCAGAACCCCATCATCGTACATCATTCTCGAGGAAGAAGACGTAAGAAGACCTAGAAGCATCCTTTCTAGAACTCTTCTTCTTTCAGCTGGAAGTGGCTCCGAAGCAAACATTCGAACTGATCTTCCGCCTGTTGCAATACTGCAAACGCGAGTGGCTCTGGCACATCTCCGGCTTCTCCTGGCTCTTCATCTACTCAGTCAGTGAGTGTCTTATCACAACTCTCATCTCTTATCATTTCTCTCTTCCTCTTCCTTTCAGCCCGCATCTTTGTCCCCTACTACACTGGTCAAGTCATCGCCACCGTCGTCGCCACCAAATCCTATCCAGCTCTCTCCAACGCCGTCTACATCATGACCGTCATCTCCCTCGTCAGTGCCGTCGCCGCCGGTTTCAGAGGAGGATCCTTCGAGTACGCCTACGCCAGAATTCAAAGATCCATCCGCTACGATCTGTTCCACGGACTCGTCAAGCAGGATGTCGCCTTCTACGATGCTCACAAGACCGGAGAGATCACTTCCAGACTGGCGGCTGATTGCCAGACAATGTCCGACACAGTTGCCCTCAATGTCAACGTGTTCTTGAGGTTCTTATGGAACTCTGGACCCAGATAGAAAGTTTTTATTTCAGAAACTGCGTGATGCTGCTCGGTTCAATGATCTTCATGATGAAGTTGTCCTGGAGACTGTCCCTGGTCACTTTTATCTTGGTTCCCATCATTTTTGTGGCTTCCAAGATCTTCGGAACGTATTATGATGTTAGTAATTTCCTTTACACTTTTTTCGCTTTGCTTCTGAACCAAACTAGTTTCATTCTGATCCTTGCAGCTGCTCTCCGAGAGAACGCAAGACACGATCGCCGAGTCGAATGACGTGGCAGAAGAGGTGCTCTCCACGATGCGTACCGTCCGTTCCTTCGCCTGCGAAAACGTCGAAGCGGATCGTTTCTACAGCAAACTGACCCACACCCTCGACGTCACCCGCACCAAAGCCATCGCCTACATTGGCTTCCTCTGGGTCTCGGAACTCTTCCAGTCGTTCATCATCGTCGCCGTCCTCTGGTACGGAGGACATCTGGTGCTGACGCAGAAGATGAAGGGTGATCTTCTGGTGTCTTTCCTGCTGTATCAAATGCAATTGGGAGACAACTTGCGTCAAATGGGAGAGGTCTGGACTGGACTGATGCAATCGGTCGGAGCGAGTCGCAAGGTGTTTGAGTATATCGACAGAGAGCCACAGATCCAGCATCTCGGAGAGTACACTCCGGAGAATGTCGTCGGAAAGATCGAGTTCAGGAACGTGCACTTCAGCTATCCGACCAGATCCGATCAGCCGATCCTCAAAGATCTCTCGTTCACAGTCGAACCGGGAGAGACTGTCGCCTTGGTCGGACCTTCTGGATCCGGAAAGTCTTCTTGCATCTCTCTGCTCGAAAACTTCTACATTCCGAATGCCGGCCAAGTTCTGGTCGACGGAGTTCCTCTGGAAGACTACGAACATCACTACATCCACCGAAAGATTGCTCTTGTCGGTCAGGAACCAGTGCTGTTCGCCAGATCAGTCATGGAGAATGTCAGATATGGAGTGGATGTTCCGGATACGGTAAGTCAACCGGAAGAGGCGTGACTCGATAAACTGATCTATTCAGGAAATCATCCGTTCCTGTGAAATGGCCAATGCTCACGGATTCATCATGCAAACGACACTAAAGTACGAGACGAATGTGGGAGAGAAAGGAACGCAAATGTCCGGCGGACAGAAACAACGCATCGCCATCGCCAGAGCACTCGTCCGTGAACCAGCGATTCTCCTGTTGGATGAAGCCACTTCAGCACTGGATACAGAGTCGGAGCACGTCGTCCAAGAGGCCATCTACAAGAATTTGGACGGAAAGAGTGTGATTCTGATTGCGCACAGACTGTCAACCGTCGAGAAGGCCGACAAGATTGTCGTGATCAATAAGGGAAGAGTCGAACAGATTGGAAACCACGAGTCACTGCTGAAACAAACCGATGGAACCTACGCGAAACTGGTGCAGAGACAGATGATGGGAGACCAGAAAGGACGCAAGAAGCCGGCAGGCGGCAGCTCGAAACCGAGACCAGCAGCATCGATCAACGTGGCCGGACCGTCGCAAGGCAACGCGATGAGCCTGTTGTCGACCTCGTTCAGCCAGTCGGCCAGCAGTGTCACCTCGCATTAATCTCATTTTCTTTTTTGAATTTAACTCTTGCTCAATTTTGATGAACTCGACTAGATTTTGGGTTGGTTTCCGTATCTTCCGTGTTGTTTTTAGACAAGTTAATTTCTTCTCTTTGAAATACCATAAATATTAAATTTCATTAAACTTTTGAAAAATTCCAGACTGTGATCGAAATTGAAAAGTTTCGATATATTTTTCTGTTTCAATAAAATTAAACGCGCAATATTGGCAAACTGCTAATTTCCTCTGTCAGATCAGCTCCAAATAGTCGTCGTTATCGTCTCGGAGAGCGTCTCGGTTCCGCAGCGTGTTCGTTGATCGGAGAGTGTTGTTCCAGCTGCGCACGTGCGAGTAAGTGCTTATGGTGCCGCGGGTGTCGTTGGCTTGTTGCCAATTGTTCACTGACATTCCGTACATGTCACCCATCAGTGGAGCTGTCGACTGCGACTGAATATACTTCCGATGAGTAGAATCGAACAGCTCTTGATGAATCCCCTACCTCATAATTGAGACTTCTCCCTCCCCGATGACTGTACTTTTGCCCTGCCGAGTAGTTGGCGTTCGAAACAGCGTAGATTGACAGTGGGATGACGGGGTAAATCATGATATAGTACAGGGTGGCAAAATGGGTGACAAGCTGAAAAGAACAAGTTTGTCGAGAGAATGGATGTCAATAGACACACAAACACATACCAATAAAGCATAGAAGATGGAGATTATGAACGCGAAAATGACAAATGCCGACGAATAAAAGTCGGGATTCGAGGAGGCTGTTTTGGAGTAATCAAAGATCGAGGTGATTGTTGAATAGTAGAAGAGGAAACATATGACTAGCTGGAAACAGATCATTTACCAAACCCTTTAGTGCACAAAGTACCTCAAAGAAAAGACTTGGCAAGGAGAGAATGGCTCTGTACCGTATCTTAATGTCCGATTCGTGCTTCACAAGGTAGACGGCGTACAAGAAGAGAGAGCAACTAATAAGGAATAATATGAGCAGATAGGCGCATTGCTCGACAAAAATGGAAGCGTCGACCATGAAACGTGGCAAATTGAGGACGACGTTATGGAGCCAGAAGCATGCGGAAGAGCTGCACTTCATCTTCTCCTCCGGTTTTTTGCAGTAGGTCGGCCAGGAAAGATGATGTTGCATGGAGCGGATGCAGTACATGAGAAGGACAATGTACTTGATGCAGGAGAAGTTCTGAAGGTTTCAGATATCTTTTATGTTTAGAAATGATCACCCACCAATGCCATTTTGAGCAGAGGCACGTACACTTGATGGAAAGTGTCGTCGACGTCATCGGAACTCCTTTCTCTCGAACTTTTCCCGCTTGATGGATACATGTCCAAATGGGTCGGTCGCTGAAGAAGGAGAATGGGAAAGCAGAGAAGAGAAAAGAGAGAAATCATAGGAGAAATAGATATTACCGGTGGTTTGAGTATTTGAGTAGCAATGGAAATGCTCATCGGAAATTAAAAGTTAGGGCGGAAGTGAATAATATTTATTAGAGAACAGAATGAGATAAAAACATTGTCAATCACTCGCTCGACGAGCGACTCTGGGCTTCCTCGTCGACGGTCTCCAGTTGGCGGAAGCTTCGCGGTGACACTGAACGATTGTGGCGGGCCGACGGAGTGGGTGGCGCTGCACTGAAAATGTTAGAGGATAGGCGGGCGAAAGATGGGAGGGAACACTCTCACCAGCGCGGAGAAGACGAAGACGGCGCAGACTGCTCGTTGGTGACGATGGCTGTCAGATCGGACAGCAAATTGGGGCAAACTGAAAGAAAAAAAGAGAGAATCGGGAAACGAAATCCAAATTGATGCCTTCCGGTAATAAAAAACGGAGAAAGCCAAAAAGAAAAACCTTTGCCTTGCAATCGAAGAGCCATATGTTGAGACGACTTGCGGAGAGGGCGTCGGAATGGATCTGGAAGGAGAAAGTGAGCGAAGAAGAGGGAAATGGTCATACTATTGTGGGAAGTAGGCGTCGGCTGATCTCCGCGTCGTTGGTAGTACATTAATCCGAGACAAAAACCGTAGAGAAAGTAGAGATAGAAGACCCAGATGATGACTACCGGCAACATGGACATTCGGAAACAATCTGAAAGAAAACGTTTTGAACACATTCTGTGAAGGAACAATAAACCTAGGACATTATGAATCTGCAAGCTCGGGCTTATTAAAATGATTATTGTGGTGCGCAAGGTTCGGAACGTCCACAAAGAAAGAGGATACATGAAGATGATCACAGAGATGGCGGTTGGTATGAGTAACAGAGCGGGATTCACATGCTGGGGGAATTTGCGACGGGATGCGCTAGTTTCGGACAATCTCATTCCCAGGAAACCACATATTACACTGGAAAACTTTTTTGTAAATTTTGTTTTTTTCTCAAAACTGGATAAACCTGAAAATCAAAAAATACGAGAAAATGTTGAGAGCGTTTTTGGCGAATTTCAAGTGAGGTCGTTCCAATGGTCTGTTGTACATCCTCTGAGTTTCTGGACTCCAAGGCCACGGCAGACCGTCAAACCCGGGCACTGGAATCGGCTCGAAACTACCATCGGAAGCCATTTGGCTGGCATTGTACAAGCCAATGACCGCTACAGCTAACAAGCCAACTTCCACATGAAATATGAGACTCTGAAAACAAAACAAAAACTGTTTCAGAAATGAAAAATTTAAGGAAAAATTACTTTAACATGAACTTGTTCGAATAGCCACCGATACGGGTACTTCCTGTGCAGTCGCCCAGATTCTGGACGTGCCAATCGTGACAGAATCGAAATGTTTGATCGGATGCTTGTGTCAGCCATTTGAACAGAAATCGCTCCTGAAGAAACAAAACACGTGAAGAATTCGAAAGTAAACGAAAAAATAAAAATAAAAAACAGAGCGCAAAAAATAACAGTTTTGTTCGTGTCGAGACCCGTTGTCCGCCAAACATTATGCGCCTTATTACTGTAGGCGGCAATTTGTTTGCAACAAATGTTTTGGTTATTTAAGTTGGCCTAAAACGCAATTTTATCAGTTTTCCGTCGTTTCTTCGGTTTTCCGCAGCTGAGGATGTACTCGGAACCGAACAAGTTCTACGCGTATCAAGGTCTCGTTATCAGTTCCGTTGTCGACAATGACACCGAGCAAAGCGATCTTGTGCTCCTTTTGCAAGATGAGAAGGTTCTTTTTGTTTTCTAAATGTACAAACAATTCATTTTCAGGGAAGAACTGAGAAGCAGCGTGTATATGGAGTCGCCAAGACGGCTTTTACTCCTCCCACGAAAGAGGATGACTTTCTGAAAGCGGATATTGCAAAAAATCGAGAGTAAGTATTTAGTTTCAATATTTATCAACTTTTTCTTGATCGCTATTTGCAGGAGACGCTACGCAGTTCCTTTGAAATTTGGTGATATCATTCAATGGAACGATGAGGATTGTGATCATCTCAATCATGCTATCACTTCTTTCAAACGCGAAAAACCACTTTACCAAGTCAGTTCTTGCGCGGCCGGACATCTTCTGAAACTGGGAGGAGTAATCCAACCAAACAAGCCGACCGTTTTCTGGACACCATTTCAGTCTGTGACCATTCGTGAGCGATTTACTGTCAATTTTCAGACTAAAACTATTTTTCAGCTGCCAAAGAAGCTC
Source organism: Caenorhabditis sp. 39 LS-2015 (assembly GCA_900536345.3). Lineage (NCBI taxonomy): Eukaryota > Metazoa > Nematoda > Chromadorea > Rhabditida > Rhabditidae > Caenorhabditis > Caenorhabditis waitukubuli. Next base: position 17,759 of record LR573047.1, on the reverse strand, counting down.
TCAAAGCTGAACCAGACGTATGGCTTTTTGCATGGATCAAATTTGAGACATTGATGCTGAAAAGCTCGGATCCTGTGCAATACATGCTCACTTTCAATAAGTTTGAAGAGTGTGATTATTCTCAGCAAGGGCGCGTCGGCGAAGCTGTAAGTGTCCCAAACTAGCAAAATAGTTATGGTTGAACTTTTCAGCCATGGCACAGATCGTCTTTGGATTCGAAGTTTGCTGTTTGGGCTGCCGAGCCTGCGCCACTCGATAGTGACGACGAAATCGCGTGCGAACCACCTGCGGGTGTCATCGAAAAGGAAAATAAATGGGCAGAGGTGAATATAGCTCCACTGTTTAGACGAGGCTTATTTTCAGATCATCCACAAGCAACTGGGTCTGTATGTCGGTGGTCGTCTCATAATTTGCAAGGACCTGCCGCAGTACGATTTTATCATTCCCCTTCTCACGCCGATGACTCTTGCCACTGACGAAAAGACTGCAATTTACCCGTCGGTCGGAGAGTACTTCCATTTTTCTGCCATCTGGTCGAACAATCATCGCAGTTTCTTGGTCAGAGACATGATGCCGTATCTGACATTGAGAAGCCACATGGTCACTCCGAACGGAAATGTATGTTCAGATAATTTAATTATCATAATTATCTGAATTTTTCATATTGAGATTTCCAGATGTGTGTGCGAGTGAACTATGCTGTACACAATGGACTGTTTATCGACGACGATGAAAGTCTCGGACTTATTGACGACCCAACCCAAAGTCTCGCCTTCTTTGAGTTCTACCCTTACGTTCACCTCAAGCTGCGTGCAACGGTTAATTACGACGTATGACTTTTAATTTAATATGTTATCTAGGTGGAAATTCGTGCAGTTCGTGCGACTGAGAACAGAACAATTCGCTATCGTGTCATCCGCCCCATTTTCAACGAAGATCTTATGCACAAATACCAGGAATGGATCAGTGTCAGCGAGGTAGTCGTGCTAAATTATCTGAATCAGCACCGCTAATACTCGGAGTTAACATATTTTTCAGTTTTCCATCGGTCTGATCAACGGAGTTTTGATTAACAATGATACAGTTGTATGCGCTAAGCACCCGAACATCTACTTCCGCTTCCATCTCAAACCAGATGAACGCCGTCCCCCGTATGGAACTATTATTCGCTTCAGAGCTAGACGCCAACTTGACGTCTTCAAGGAGATGCTGATCACTGAGTGGCAGATGGCTCCGGAAACTCCGCTTCTTGTCGTCGAAGAAGATGGCTTGGTCAGTTCCAAATTCCTATTTTACAAATTAAACGATTTTTAGATTTTCTTCAAAGTTCGTCTGCGCGTTATTCCAGGTCACGAGCAGTTGGCCATGAGCTCGCATTTTGGAATTGTCGACATCAGACAGCATAATCCTCCAAAAAATGCGGGCGAAGAGTGGGTTTTCTGTGGAGAATAAAACTTATGTTTGATTCAGGTATTCTGCTTGGGTAAGGGAGTCGCCATTCAAAGGAGACAGTCGTCGTGCAGCCACCATTTTCGAAGTTTACTCGACATCTGCGAACCCTTCGTTTGTGTGTGAAGCCGATACCACTGACAGTGAACTTCCGAGCAGCGCCGGTTCTTCGGTCCGTGGAAGTCACTGCGGAAGCTATTATGGAAGCAGTGCGAGGAATTCTAGGAACTCGAAGAACTTCTCTGGTTCGATCTCTTCCAGTGTATGTTTTTCTACATTTTGATCCCGAATATACAATCAGACCGTTATTTCAGCGTTTTGTCGGACCAAGAAGTTGCGATAAGTGGAACGACGGGTACACTTCGTCCTCTTCAACCAAATAATTTTGTATGTATTCGCATCCAATCATTCTCAGGAATGTGTTCTATTTAACAGCTTCAATTTCTGTAATTTCCAAACAGTTATCTACACACTGCCTAATCTAATAAAAACTGTTTCGTGCTAGGTCACTGTTTTATTAACATTAGGCTAGGCATTCACATCCTCATTGTTTATGTGAAGACTTTCTCGGGCTCTGATGAAGTTGTACTCCGTTAGCTGTCCAAACGCGAAGATGTTAATGAAAGAGTACATCCAGAAGAGTCCGAGGACGGTGTTCGCCAAGTATTCCAGCCATACCGATGAGTTGGAAGTGGCGGCGAGGGCGGGAAGCATGGAGATGGAGGTGAGAAAGCAGGTGATCGAGTAGAAGAACTGAAATTGGAGATGAGAGAGATTAGGAGGGAGGGGGTGATAAGGAACTCACACAGGTGATAACTACCAGAGGAATCATCGAAGGAACGGGGTTCTTGAAAAGAAGGGAAAGACGCGGAGAGATGGAGATGATGAGTTGGGAGAAGATGAAAACAAGGACGAGGTTCATGGGAACGACGAGTTCCATCACGAATCGGAAACAGAATTCGAGACCCTGAATCGGGGATTTCAAGAGGAATGCGATGCTCCTCCTCTTCTACCTGTGACAGTGTCGCTTCTGGAGTTTCTGCACATCCTTCCAACTCGAAAAGGGTGCAGAAAACGGGAGAGTATTGGCGGCCGAGATTGGAAAGTGCTTGGACCAAGATGGCCACGTTGCACAGAAGGGCCATCATCTCAAATGTAAATACTTGTTTTTCTTCTTCCACGAACTCTCTGAAACACATCAAAAGCAACCCACCACGACGAACAGTTTCGCATTCGGATGCCTCGATTTCTCGAATGCTGGCCTTTCGGCCGCATTCGCCACGTATTCCGAAGTCGGCGTCGAGTTGTCTCCGTCGCTGAGGTTCTCTTCCAGTTCGTACTCGATTCCATTCGATTCCGTCTCTTCCCGATGCTGCTGTCTCATCGAATCCCTCGTCGCCACTTCCTTACTTACTCCCGCATTGCTTCCCTGCTCTTCAATATATTCTTCCCATTTCCGACATCTTCTCAACTATAAAACACCTACCAGAAGTCATCTTGATTGAATGGAATATATTGAAAAAATCGCTTCACAAAGAACTGGATGCACAAACTTTATGTAGCAGTCAATAAAACAATCACAGTAAATGCCAGTATTATAGTTCACGTGTAAATTTTAAACCAATTATTAGAATTGATAAATTCCGACTAGCTTACTCTTCTCTACGTCTACTTTTAAATACATTATAAGTGAAATGTGGGGACCGAAGTGCAGGTGGCAACTCCAAGAGGTGTGGATGGGGCGGGGAGGTACAACAGATAAGGGTAATCTGGGGGGAGGAAGGGGAAACAAACCGATGCGAATATCAGAACGAACAAACCCGTGGATGAAATCAAGTTAATGGAATTTTGGGAAAAGTAATGAAAATTGAGCACAGTGGGGGAATGGCATTTTGAACGGTGAGAAAGGCAGAAGACGTTGGCCGATGGGGACACTTCAAGGCAGCTTCGCGTACATCTCGGTCAGCTGCGTCGAGTAGTGAGCCTTCAGCTTCGGGCGCTTGCTCTTCAATGTTGGCGTCAGCAAGTCATTCTCCACACTGAACTGCTCCGACGACAGGAAAATGTCACGGACCTGCTCGAATGTGAACAGACCAGCCTTCTTTCCGACAGCTACCATGTCATCGAGCACAATCTTCTTGACGGCCTCGTTCCGGCACAACTCTTCAAATGTTCCCTTGATTCCTTGGTCAGCCATCGCTGGGACAAGCACCTGAAAGACAGTCAAATACAATCAATCTTCTAAAAATAGTTACCTCTGCATCTGGCACGACAATGGCGATGAGGCACGTCTTGAGTGACTCTCCGTGAACAAATGACTGGGCGACGTACTTCGACCGCACGTAAATGTTCTCAATTTTTTCTGGCGCCACATACTCTCCTTGCGACAGCTTGAAGATGTGCTTCTTACGATCGACAATCTTCAGAGTTCCTTCCGGAGTCCACCGTCCAATGTCTCCAGTGTGCAACCATCCCTCACTGTCGATCGTCTCTGCCGTCTGTTGTTCGTTCTTATAGTATCCCTTGAAGATGATATGTCCCTTGACGCACACCTGAAAGAAACAGAATGGGATGTACTACTATTAAGAATTATTCCAACCTCTCCGGCGTTATCCTTGGCATAGTAGTTCAGCTCTGGCACATCGACCAACTTGATCTGTGCAGATGGAATCACCATGCCAACGTGTCCAGCCAGCGAGTCTCCTTCCATCGAAACAGTGCACGCAGCGACGCACTCCGTCTGACCGTATCCCTCGACAACGACACATCCCATCGCCGCGCGGACAAAGGTCAGCACGTTGGTGGAGAGAGGCGCAGAGCCAGTGATCATAAGTCGTACACGTCCTCCGAACCCTTCGCGAATCTTCTTGAAGACGATGTTGTCGAAGAAACCGTCGCTGCGAATGTTGAAACTGCAAACATCAGTTCAAATGATACAAAAGGGTCAAAGTACTCACTTGGCCATTTCTCTCGACTTATAAGAGATAGCGAAGTCGAACAACATCTTCTTCAGGGTCGACTTGTTCACCTCCGACATCACTTTGTCGTATAACCGATTCAGCACTCTCGGCACCACAGGGACCACCGTTGGCCTCAGTTCCTTGATGTCTTCAGCGAGAACACGAATGTCTCCTCTGTAGAATCCGACCTTGGCTCCGACGCAGAAGCAAACGCTCTCGATGACTCTTTCAAGCATGTGGGCAAGTGGCAGGAAGCTGATCATCGAGTCGGTCGCTGCGATTCCGCTGTGCTTGAAGAAGTCCATGCAGACTCCGTCGGCGATGACGTTGGCGTGGGTCAGCATCACTCCTTTCGGTGTTCCGGTGGTTCCCGAAGTGTAGCAGATGGTGGCAAGATCCTCCGGTGTTGGTGGAATGTGATCTGGTCGGACCTTGGCGTCCTTTCCAATTCTCTCGAGCTCCTCGAAGGTCAACACTTTGACTCCGAGAGAAGACGAAGATGCCTTCAGTTCTTCGGTCACTGGTTCCATAACAACAAGAGTGTTCAGACTGGGGCATTGCTCTTTGAATTTGAGAAGTCCTGAACAGCAACAATAATGTCAATGTCTAACTGATAAAAAAATGATGAGCACAGTGAAAAACGTTATCAAATGTGAGAGGTCAGAAAAACACACCAGTCGCTTTTGCGATGTCGTCACAGATGACAATCTTGATTTCCGCTTGGTTCAAAATGAACACAGATGCTTCGGAACCGAGTGTTTCGTAGATCGGAACAATGACGTTCGAGAAGTTGTAAGTGGCGAATTCGGTGACGATCCACTGGAAAATGGAAATGAGAAACTGGTTTTCAGATCGAGTAACCGATTCGTATCGAGATGAAGCGTCCTACTTGGAACCGAAAACAACACGAACTCACCTCTGGACGATTCTTGGCGTAAATTCCAATGTTTTCGTTGTTTCCAACTGGAATACCGAGCTCGCGGAAAGCAACTGACACGTTGTTGGCTCTCTCGATGATCTCGTTGTACGACTCCCAGACATATGGCACCGATCCGTCGGATTTCTTGACTCGGTGTCCGAGCATTGGGCCATTGTTCGAAAGACGAGCTCCACGGCGGACTCCCTGAAAATCGGGACAGTCAGTTATCAGTTTCTACGCGTTTTCCCACGACACGAACCTGATAAAGTGTTCGTGCGTCTTCGAAAAGATACGCTTGCAGGTTGTCGTCCTTCAAGTAGGCACTGATACGCGAGCCGTCCTGCAACAATGTATTTTAAACCATAAGCTGTTGCGACATATGAGAAACGAAAGAAGCGGAACTTACCGGCAGAATGCGACTCTGGTTCATCGGGTCGACCAGTGGCTTCACGTTTCCAGTGTAGGTGACTCCGTTGAAGGAGTGAGACCCCGAAGAAGACGATCCTTTGGTGAGGTAGTATCCAATTCCCATAGTTACTGCAGCGGCTGCTCCGAGTTGAACGTAGGGTGGAAGAGACGACGAAGAGTTCGCGGTTGGTGCCGAAATGAAATCGACAATACTTCTACAAAAAGATTGGATGATTCATCGGGGGACGGGTCGCAAAACATGGATGGTGGCGCGCTGCGCAGAACAAATACCGCCTCACAATTATGAAATACTCTTGTATTGACGGTCAGGTGTTTTATAGGGACTCAACGAGCAACGTCACCAGCCTTCAAATCACAATAATAATCATAATCAGAAGCACTGTCGGGCAGAGAGTACGCTTTTTGATACATTCAACTACATCAGCTTAACATGCATGTTTGTCCGCGGCAAACACACTTCCACCCTCTATCGCATGTTTCAAGTCGACAAAACTTTGTCCCGTGTCGATTGGAACCGAAAAACAAAACAAAAAACAGCGGAAACGATGGAACGCACCTCGATTGAGTTTGTACCCACAACGCAGTGTCTGTGATAACCATTTTGTGTTGAACAGGTCTATTTATTGTCTGCCAATAGGCACAACCCCGTCTAAAATGAGATTAAATTGGATGATAGAACCGAGTACCAAGTGGAGAGACGCGAGAAAAACGAGGAGGCAAATGGAGAAACAGAAGGAGAAGTAGAAGACGTTGGGAAGAGGTGAGACGGGGCGGAACTCGTTCTCTCAGCAATTTGCAGCCGCAAGAGCGCGAGGAACAAGAGGAGGAGATCGACAGCTGCTGCGTCCGGACAATGTTCAACTTGATAACTGTATCAAAGGGTAAGAGCGTTTGAAGTTGAAACCGAGCCGCCTACTTTCCACTTCGATCACCCCATCTTTCCATTATCGGCGCGTACGGCGGCGAACAACTTTGACCGGAGAGCGCGGCTTGTACATTCGATTTCGAGAAGAAGAAGGTGAAGAAGAAGAAGAAGAAGATGATGGAAAAGACTGTGAAGATAGGTAAACACACCCTCGCAGAAATGATAACTGATTTGATTAGCGCGGTGGCGGGAAAATGTGCGGGGAGAGAAATGAAAGAACACGTGTAGGTGACAAAGTCTAATCGAGCGTGCCGAAGAAGAAGAAGAAGATGAAGACGTCGACGACGACGACGTCGGCGATAATTTAGGCGCCGCAACAAGGAACACGCCACTTTTGAGTGGGACTAATGGAGAGGAAAAGTGGCAAGGTGATTTCTGATTAGCCACGAGAAAAACTGGGAGGGACTGTGAAAGTAAAGGTGCGAAAGCAGAGAGAACTTCGGTCGGGAAGGGACCGCGGTAATTCAAAACCAAAGCATGCTGCTGCAAATCGAACCTCGATCAATAGTCGCGTGGCTGAACTCTTCCGGAAATTCGTTATTCAGAAGAAAAAGAAACGAGCATTTCCGCCGGGTCGTGGCGATGTCATAGAAATACGAGCGAGCAGCAGCACGAAAAGCCATCGGCTTCCTCAGTGACCAACGGGCCAAGTGGCCAAACAAGTGGCATCTCTCTCTCCCTCTCTTGCTACCACTCTCATTCAAAAAGCAACTACGCACAACAAAATGTTGCATTTGTTGCAAATAAAAGTGATAACAGATATATACTCTCATCTCCGTTTTCTTGCGACCTGTGTGTTCCGCCTCCGCCCATCTCTATTCCGTCCATCCATCATTATCTGCCACTGTTGAAGGTGGCCACGTATAGATAAGAAAGTCAGAGAATGATTAACGGTTAGCAAACGATTGAGGAATTCAAAAAAGAGCATAGGAAACGCCCGCGCGCGGGAAGGACCGACACGTTCGAATTTCGGATAGAGCCGTCTGCGTCTCGGCGATAGTACACGTTGAATCGAGCGACATCGCCGCCGGAATAAAACGAGTTATGGCCCTCTGCGTGTCTCCTCGCGTTGTGAGCGGCAGTGTGTGTGCGTTGTGTGCGCACACGCATGTATGTGCGTTTCGGTGCTAGCGGGGGTCGGGTGAGGGAGAGAGTCTCATTCTCGTGAGCGTTATGTCGCCACGAAGGCACTGAGCAGGAGCATCATCGGGTACCTGTTGCGTGTACAGTGTAGCCAGCATTAGCTCCCGGCAGGGTGCAAGGTACATCAAACACGAAGTGCTTCCGATACGCTACGTAACGGAGAAAGAAGTTGAAAGTAGAGAGAGGGGAGCGAAGAGAAGCTGTGGCGAACAAAGTAGATTCAGACTCGCTCGGGCACACGCATTGTTCCCTTTTCGGCGCCAAAAGAACATGAATACGAGATAGATACCCAAACAATTTCCCACTTCCATCAAAATTTCTACAGAACAATAACAAAAACAACAATACCGAACTATCAATTTCTTCTCATCGTCGTCGATGCTTTTTAGTGAGAATCACGAGTTTTCCCATGGAAATCAGAACAGAAATCAGTCCCCCGTGACAGTTTTCGGAAGCAACGGCCACATGGAATGGCAGTTGACTGTAGCGGGGAAACATCAAAAAAGGCAATCGGAACATTAAATAGAAAGGACCGCGCACTCGATGGCCGGTGGATGGTTCCAACGATCGGAACCATTTGATGTTTACAATTGGACTGTTGTCCGGGAAATGCGCCGAAAAAACCGCAAATAAAGAAGAGAATTATGGTAATTATGCGAGAGGCACCCCGGAAGGAAGAACACTCGTTCTGCACAAAGTTTTTCCTCATCAAACTCGAGATATTTTCCTCGTTCCCTTCCCCTTTTTCTGCATTTGTTTTCTGTTTTCTTGAGGGTCATGCGCCGCGAGGCGACGAGATAAATCGACGAGAGCTCCGGCCAATTCCAGGATGGAAAACGCATGAGACTCACCCGAATACACTCTCAAAGCCTGGTTCGCAGTCCATTTCAGCCATTTTCAAGGTGACAACTGGCAAAATGACCGGGCCACGGCGCGTTGTTTCCACGTTTTAAACCGGGGAAAAAGCGTGACATACCTGATTAGTTGCGTGAGTATTTTGCGAGTTGGAAGTTGTAAATAACCCGATGAGAAATCGAAAACGTCTGAAAAAGAAAGGAAATTTATTGGATAGAGTGGAATTCTTTGGAAGAACTGAACTGACGAGGGAATCTTTCGAACGAAACTTGGAACGTCAAGTTCAATAAATAAAATAATTGAAATTTATATTTAGTTTTTTTGAAAAAATAAACAGTCTAATAGAAAGATGCTCTTCGTTTTCAAAAATTCCAAGATTCCGTGCTAAACGAAGAAGAGAAACTGCAGCGCAGCGACCGGAAAGAAAATCGAACAAATGAATAAAGTAGTCAAGAGGGTTTGTTTACGATTGCAAAACAAAAAAAGCGAATATTCTCGCGCCGCAACGGGAAATTAGAAAACAGCCGGTCAAAATTGAATGAAATTGCTGTAAAATTTGAATTGCGGCAGTTCGCGCCGTCCGTCCGCTACCGTAGTCGGCGGCGGGAATTTGAAAATATCACTTATTTTCCGTGTTTTTAAATATTTATCTCCAATTTTGTCGAATTTTCACAGAAATTATATCAAAAAGCAAACATTTTTCAGAGAAATTATAGATTTATTCGCTTCAATATCACAATAAATAAAATAAGATACCGTTTGACATACAATGAGTTCATGAGGGGACACAATAATTGGGCGGGGAAGGGAAGGCGTAAAAAGGGTAAATTTGTCATAGTTAAAACGAGAATGTTCACGATTTTCGAGTTAAGACGGGTAGAATAATGCAAGAAGTAGGTGAGGAGAACAGGGAAATGGACAGGAAATAAAGTCATTTTGGATGGGGAGGGAGACGTATTGCATTCGGGCCATAAAGGGTGATTTGTTGCACATTTCTCAAATCTCGGACTTGGTCCGTATCACCTAATTTTGTTGTCTTTTTATTAGTAAACGGACGACGAGAATACGCGCTTATTAATGGTACACGCGTATTGAATTGAATTGGGACAGAAGAATATCGGGGTTTTGGTTAACAAATCGGTGTGGGAAAAGGAGCGGGTTCGGGGTATTGTAAGGAGAAGTTGTGAACCCTGGGGGGCAAGTTCGACCTCCGCGAGCCGATGTTGAAGTGAAGAAAAAGAAGAAGACATCGACCGGCTCGAGGAGGCCACCATAGATACTATGAGGAACTGAATGTATGTCGGGCGGTATGATATGAGGGTGTCCCGGAATGGATCCATGTTCGGAGGGACCCATCATATCACTGAGAAGTGGTGAGAGGCGAATAAATCGGAGAAGTTATTAGGGAGACGACTACTTATTACGGAGCCTAGAAGGACTTATTAAGGGGACGAGAGGGGATGGCCTAGTTGATGGTACGAAGACCGCCACGGGCACAGTACATGACGACATTCCAGTTGGAGAGGCAGACGAGGTCTTCCTTCTCGACGGAACTGACGCGGTCTCCGGATGCGGCGATGTTGCACATGCGGAGACAGCGATCTCCGACGCCAAGCTCTGGGTTGGACATGCCGAGGTGCGAGCAGCACGCACGGTTGTCACGATTCTGGTTGGCACAGTAGAGCAGGCTGGAGAGATGCTGAAAGGGGATCGGATGAGAGGAGGACGCGAGACTCTAGAGACTGACCTTCATGTCGCAATGCTCTTGCTGGATGGCTTGGATGAGGGTCTCGGCGGCGACGTGTTCACGGTGTTCGTAGGTGCAGAGGCTGTGGCATTCGGATGGAAGTTGTTGGCGACAGCAAGACAGGAACACGTCGTCGGCCGACTTTCGGGACAGGCACGGGGAGAATGGCGGTTGGGACTTCTCGGTTCCGCACTCGGAGGACAGATCAGCATCGGTGACTTCGGTGATCGGATACTCTTGGCTGAGAAGCTTGGCATCTCCGGCAAGAGGGGCGCGGCGGATGTCCTTCGAGTCGATGAACTGCTCCTTGGCCTCATGGTCGACATCTCCGACGACGCGGCTGCTGGTCTTCACTTGCTTCGTCGTCTTCTTCGGGGCTCTCGTCGTTGTTGCTGGCTCCTGTTGTTCGTCAATCGTCTCGTATTTCTCCAATTTATGAGGGCACTTCTCAGTGACATAATCGATACAACCAGACATACATTTATCTAAAAAACTCAACTGTTTCACTCGGTTCTCAGCCCTGAAGCAATCTCACCTAAGACACGTTGAGTACAGCACAAAACTTTTGGAATTTGCTCGCAATCGGGCAACTTGGGTTCAGTAGTATATACACAGGGAATAAGTGAGATTAGGATGAGAATACCGGCTGCCGATCGCATTCTGAAAACGAGAAAATGTTGATGAGAAGGGGCTGAAATGGTGGTAGACTCACTTGTTGATTTATTTATTGGAAAAGAGACCGCCGGATGAACTGTTCGACGAGAAGCAGCTAGTGGACGAGGACGACGAGCTGCTGTTACCGAAAGCGAATCGATCCTGGAATGAGAGAAAATGGATTAGGGAAGGGGCGGATTGGAGAAAGTGGGCCGGCCGTGTGGATGAGAGACAATGGGACAATGGACACCCGCAGGTGATAAACTTGATATACCGCCTTTCACTTTCGAGAAGCTTCAGAGGCCGGGCAGGCAGCAGGAAGCGAGTCGGGAAAGGATAAGAGATGCATGTGGCGGGAAAAGATGCAATTCCGCGTTGAAAGCATTCAAGAGCACTAGTAAGAAGAACGAAACTTCAATTCTCTCGAATCCTATGTTACTCGGGACTTTGATCTATCAAACGTTGATCTTTCTAGTCAGACGAATCACAACCCTGACCCAGATCCCCGTTCTGATCAACAGACTTTGTTTGAAATCAGTGTTCACTACCGAAATGACATCACTCTGTGTGTCTCTGTCACGAGTGTCCATGTCCTTGTCCCTCCCTTCTAACGGAACCCTCCAGGAAGCTTCCGTCCGCCATGACTCACGTTGCTTCTGTTGTTGCCGAACATTCCGCCGCCAGACTTGTCCATATAGTCGCCACTGACTCCACCGACACCTCTTGTCGACCTGTAATCAGTATTCTCGGTGTGGGAAACGAGACAAAAAGGACAAGAATGATCAAAAAACTTGCTAATAAGACAACACTGCAAACCCGTTGGTTGGTCAGTCAGTCAGCGAGACCGGAGACTCGACGGACAACGGTTCTCGACGAGAAGACGTCGTCGGCGCGGGAACGCCGCGCGCGCGCCGCGTCAAACCCGATCCGAAGTTACGTAACGCTGCCAGACTGCGTCCAGGACGACTACTACCAGTTGCGTAAGAACACGTCTCGAGTATCCCACGGACACTTACCAGTTGCCAGATCCACTGCCGACGGAGAACGTGGAGGCGCCAGTCTGGGGCTGAAGATCCGAGAGAGCGAGAGCAGCACGTGGGGATGGACTGTCCGGGAGCATTGTGAGAGAGAGAGAGAGAGAAGATGGAAGGAAGAGAAGAGTCTGGAACAGATAAAGCGGATGAGAGGACTGTAATAAATAAAGAATAAGCTGAATAAGGCGTGAATAAGCAAAAGAAGGGGAAGATGATGAGGAACGACACCGACTAGGCGCAGGAATGCGCAAGTGAATGATTGAAAACAAAGGGAGGAATATGCTTATCTAGAAGAGGGAAGGCGGATGCGCGAATGGCATCTGATCCACAAGGAAGAGGAACCGGACCGCTGGAAGAAGCCAGCAGAAGAACGACACGAACACGACGAATGGCAAACAGAGAGAAGGATGGAGAGAGGACGGACGGGCCACCCGGTGGGGCAACCGACTGTCGAGACTGTCCTCGGCATCAGTGTTGTTCGTTTTCTCGGGGGGCCAGTAGTAGCCTCCTCTCGGCCCCGCCCTCTCTTCATGGCATGCTCCGCCCACTTCGGATATCGGGAGAGCGATTGGAGCGAGTGCGGGTTGGGGGGGGGAGGAACAAGAATATATCGGAGAGCGAGAGAGGAGAAGAAGAAGCAAAGCGGGTCGGTGTCGGCGTGGCAATGGCATCAGAAGCAGGAGAGAGACGACGGATAAGGGGCACAAAAAGTGGTGCAGGAGGAATGGGCGGCGCCACAGTCCGGCTGACGGCTTCGGAGGAACAACCTTAGCTATGCGGGTGCCTGGTACGCGGGGAGGAGGCATCCGTGCCGGGAAGAGCCATCTCGATTGCGCAACCTTCGCATATAGGAGGGAGGGGGATCTTGCGTCGATCCGTCGTCAGACCACCCCGCCTACTTCTTCGCCTTCTCTATCTTATATCGTATTCTGTTCTCGACGCGTGATGCATTCTATGTGTGTGTGTGTGTTGTTTTTATTTTTTCTAGGTCAGTTTTACCAAGGACGGCGATTTCGATGAATTCGAAAATGATGATGGCTGCAGAATTGGGAGATGATGAGACGACTCAGAGTGCCCAGTGTAGCCAAAAAAAGCAGTTCCCGGCGGACTTTGGCAGAGGGGAAGGAGAAGAAGAAGAAATGAGACTGTGGAGGGGGAGCGAAGGACACGCACACTTGCCTTGACCTGCGAATTCGAGAGGAGGAGCGTGCGGATTGGCAGCACTTCGGACGCCCTTCTGTAGAATTGGGTGGTTTGAGAGAGCGAAAATAGTTCCTTTATGGGTATCCGATGGCAGCTAACAATGGGCTTCACATCAGAGACGAACTGGGTTTAGAAGACACATCTTCATGGATTCAAGGTGCAATGAGCACTTGATTCCAGTTTATCCTTGACCTACTGTCAGATGTTTTCCTCTATCAACTGACTCATCGTCCATGGCATCACTTCCTTCCTTCTGTTCCTTGAATTGTTCCCGAACAACAGCGTCCTGCGCGCGCGCCCACTTTCGTGCTAATGTACCTCCCAGCGAGGCGATCACGCAATCCATCGTATATCATGTCGTCTGTCAAAAGCGCTGCCATGTGATTTAGTATCTCC
>LR573026.1:0-15666 GCA_900536345.3 Caenorhabditis sp. 39 LS-2015 | reverse complement strand
GTTTTATATTGTTTCTTTCGTTCTTGTCTCTTTTGAAGGCGGCGGGGGTACCATGACACACTTTTCAATATTCTTTTTCTCTTTTTCTTCCCAAAACATTACAGGAATGTGGTGGGCGAGAAAATGAAAAAAAAACCACTGTGCACACCGCCATTTCCGAGGAGGAGGACAAGGAAGAAATTCTTTTTTCAAAAAGAAAAACGGATAGAGAGAGCGCATCTCGACAATGACACATCTAATCAATCAATCCGGTCATTGGAAAGAGAGAAAGACTCAATGATCATGTCCACAGGAACGAATCAATCGATAACTTCCATTGACATCCGGTCGGTCGATTGAAACTTGCCAGAGCACAAATATCGGGGGAAAACCGTGCTCATTCTCTCATTTTGTCTCCATTCTTTTTGCTCTATTTGTTCAACTGATTGATGGCGGTGGGGGGAAAGGAAAGAAAGGAAGAAAGAAAGAGGGAATGGGTAGGGGAAATTGGGGGAAAAACGGGGACAGTTTCCACGAGAACTTTCGGAAATTTCGGTTTTCGCAAAAAATCGATAATTAATCAATAATCCATTCTTACTATTCCCCCCCTCTCGGAGCGATTGATTACACTGAATCAATTTTTTTTCTTCGAAAAGCCGATATGCGTTATGCGCCTTTAAACCATATCCCGTTTTAAAGGCGCATAGCCACTTTATGAAACGTCCAAGAGTGACGCGTTGCGTGTCGCGTCGCCGCTTCTGCCAAATAACAATCATGTGAATTATCGACTGATTATCGATTGATAATCGATTTTTCGAAAAAAAAACCAAGAATAATCCTTCAGTGTAGTCCTCGTGGAAACCGATAACACTCGGGTCTCGCAACGATTGATTCTAGAAGAATCTGACGAAAAAGCCTTCTGAAGCCCAGAAAAGCTCCAGAAGCCCGGATTATCGATTAATTATCGATTTTTCGAAAAAACTGAAAATCACTGCTTGATTCTAGAAGAATCTGATCAGAGAAGCCTTCTGAAGAATTCTGAAGTCAATCAGTCAGCGTTTCTCAATGAAACCATCGGCAGAAAAGAGGAGAGGAATGGAATGTGTCGCCCTGGTAGTTGGGCGGTGTATGCATCGCATTTGAACGAACGAACAACAACATTTCTCCTTCTTCTCCTTCTCTCTTTCTGTCTATGTGTGTGTTTCTCATTCTTTCATTCGCAATCGCAATCGGCAATGAACAAAACGAACAAAACAGGAGGAGGAGGAGGGACTGACTGATGGACGGACAGACCGACGGTTTATCGATTGAAATCAAAATCAGTTGACTCAATTTCTAGTGACCATCGGCCGGAAAGGAATCACGTCATTTTGATCATCTGATGACTAGAAGGTCTAGAAGGTCTAGAAGGACTTCAGAATCTTGGAATTCGTAGCATTCTGATGACTAAAACGTGACTTTTTTCAAATTCCAGTCATCAAAATCCTCCAGAACTGCTGAATCTTGAAATCCATGTGATTTTGGTCATCTGATACCTAGATGATCGGCTAGAAGCTTTAATTTCTCAAGATTAAGGTTCCAAGTTTGAAATAGGATGGATTGATTGATTTTTTCAAAAATTCCAGTCTCCAGAATCCCAGAGACCTGCTGAATCTTTAAATTCATGTCATTCTGATCTAGGATGACTTTGAGGTCGTTGAGATCGTCTAGAAGCTTGAAAACTTCAACAATAAGGTTCAAAGTTGGAAATTGGATGGATTGACTGATTTTTTTTCGAAAATTCAAGTCTCCAGAATTCCAGAGGCCTTCTGAATATCTAAATCCGTAGCTTTCCGAGCTAGGATGACTTTGAGTTCATTGAGATCGTCTAGAAGCTTGAAATCCTCAAGATTAAGCTTCTCAGTGAAAAATGAGGGATTTCACTGTCCAGATTTCGAAATCCCAGTCTCCAGAATCCCTGAGACTTTCTGAATCTCAAAATCCATGTCATTCCGATCTATGGATGACTTCGAGGTCGTTGAGATCGTCTAGAAGCTTGAAATCCTCAAGATCAAGCTTAGCAATGGAAAATGAGGGATATCTCTAGGTCTAGACTTCAAAATTCTAGCCCTCACAGTCAGAATCCTTCAAGACTCCAGTCTTCATATCCAGAATACCTCGGCACTTCTGAATCTCGGAATCCGTAGCATTCAGATGACTTTGAGATCCTCCAGAAGCCTCAAACCTTCACGGACATGTTCCTCATTGAAAATTCGGAAAAATCCGAAAAATCTACGGGAAATCGTCCGAAAAATGCGGCGGAAAAGAAAAAGAAGTGGAAAATCACGAGCCGCCTCGACTCGCCTGGATGACTAACTGTGCGCAGTGAGCACATGTGTGTGTGCTCACTGACTGACTGCCTCGAGTCCACGGGCGGTTTCATTCGTTTCGAGAGGAGCACCAAGGAGGAGGAGGAGCAGCGGAACGGGAGGAACATGTGATTGTGTGTGTGTGTGTGTGTGTTTGGTTAAACAATGAATTGCGGCTGATGACGAATGGAACGGAACGGAACGGACTGTGGGTCTCGAAGCGAAATCCGAAATCCAGAAAATGACCCAGACAGGGCGGAGTGGCAGAGTGACAGAAAAACATTGAAAAATTGTGAAAAAAATTCAAATATTAAAAAAAAAAAATGAAAAATGCATGTTTTCACGCCGCTCCTCATTGTCAATTGTTGTTCCTGATCCTGATCAAAAACCATGTGAAAAACATGTTTTTTTTCCAAAAACACACATTTTTACAGTGACCCACTGATAAAACTTCAAAGTTCCATAACTCTGAATTTTCGCGCCGAGAAAAAACCCAAAAAAAGTTGAAAACCAGATCAGATCGATCGCCACAAATTTTCGTGTCAAGACCTCGATATCAAAACCGTCATTATTTTGACGATTATGACTCAATCGGGCGGGGGGAAAGGATTAAGTGGTAGTTGGTGACGATACTAAACCGGTTACCAACCTACTAAACTAGTGAAAGGTGTCAAGTGAAAGAGGATTGATTCGTGGGGAGAAAAAAGGGAGGGAAAAAGTGCAAAAGCGTGGACGGAAACATGGTGCAGCGAGTGGCGGGGGAAACGAAGACGGATATTACGTAATGTTACACTGCTCGCCTCGCTGAGCACTTGAGGAGGATCAAGAGAATCATTGCGAAACGTCGTACCTGGGGTGTTTTTGAATGCGAATCTTGAACTTCAAGTCTCCCGGATCTCCTTCGATGTGCGGTTCGCCTTCTCCGTGGAAGATTTGCTGGTGGCCGTCGTCCGCGCCGACTTCTACTTCGACCTGAAGAAAAATTGGAAAATTGGCGATAGATTCGGCCTATATTGACGAGCAGCGAGTTGGGAAGGAATTAATTAATTTCGTGAGAATTTGACGATCAAGTGAACGGTGAACTCTTCAAATTCTCACAAAATTAATTAATTCCGCCCAACTCGCTGCACGTCATGCTCAAAAGGAAGATCAAATTTTTACGTGAAACTTCACGGAATTGCCCTGGAAAGATCAAAATCGCTGATAAAAATCGGTATAAAACCGCGGCGATTTTGAGTATCCCCATCTGACAACCAGCCATGGCTCAATCCGTGCCACCAGGAGACATCCAGACCCAGCCGAACGCCAAGATCGTGTTCAACGCGCCGTACGACGACAAGCACACCTATCACATCAAGGTGATCAACTCGTCGGCCCGTCGTATTGGCTATGGTATCAAGACCACCAACATGAAGCGTCTCGGCGTCGACCCACCATGCGGAGTGCTCGACCCCAAGGAAGCCGTCCTTCTGGCCGTTTCCTGCGATGCGTTCGCTTTCGGACAAGAGGACACCAACAACGACCGCATCACCATCGAGTGGACCAACACTCCGGACGGCGCTGCCAAGCAGTTCCGTCGCGAGTGGTTCCAGGGAGACGGAATGGTGCGCAGAAAGAACCTTCCGATCGAGTACAACCCATAGGCGTCGCCCGATTTGTTGGCTGAGAAGATGCTGTTACGCTCAATGCCTGCTCGTAGTAAAAATAATTTTCTTCGCAATAAATGCATGTGTTTTTATTGATTTTTCTCGAAAATCGACTGTCTGACCGGGGAATTGGCTGGAAAATCCGATTTTCGGCACACTTTGACCTTTTTTTCGTCATTTCACTCGCTGATTATCGATTTTCAGCAATTTCAGCCGGTTTCGCAGATTTTAATTGTAGAATTCTATATTCTCGACAATTTTAATGGCTCAGACGCTGTTTAAACGTTTCTGACCGATAAAAACCCACTTTTTGCGCCTTTTGAAATGGTTTTTCGGTATTTGCCGCCGAAAGGCAGCTGGAAATTTCGGATATTTTCAAATTTCACCGAATTTGAGCGGTTTTCAGTATTTTTTCCGACAAATTGCAGGAAAAATCGAACTTTGCGCGCTTTTTGCCAATTTTTTTCATCGATTATCGATTTTCAGCGATTCTGACTGAATAAATGAGATTTTCAGCTGTTTTTCCAGGATTTGTGCTATTTTATTGATTTTTCTCGATAAAACGGAACAAGACGCTGTTTCTGGTCGATTTCACGGCACCTTGGCTCATTTTCGAAGTTTCTGTGGAGATTTTTCGGTATTTTCCGCCAAAAACCGCTACCAAGCAGGAATTTTCCAAAAATTTCCAATTTCCGCCAATTTCAAAGCGATTTTCAGCAATTTTGGTCTTTCTCACGGCAATTTGTGGCAAACACGGCAAACGGTGCTTATTTTCGTTATTTTCCGAGTTTCTTTCGAGTATTTTCGGTAAAAATCAGCATTCAAGCGAACATTTTGAATAACTCTCCAATTTCCGGCAATTTCGACGCGAATTTCAGCAATTTTTCCATTTTTCTCCCCAATTCCGCCACTAACCTCCAACACCTTGGTCTCCTGTACCAACTTGACATTCGGACACTCGTCGCACACCTTGACCTGGAACATTTGGAACCTGCCCTGTCCCATCTGCTCGGTTCTCATCTCATGTCGACAATTGCACTGTCGAGTACCCGAAGTCTGCTTGTAGACGGCCTTTTTTCGTTGAATTTCGACGAAGTGTCCGTTATATGCCTCTTCCAGAGTTACGAACAGGTCGATCGTCACGTCGGCGCCCTGGAAATTGGATTATGAGGGGTTTGAATGATTCTGAAAGGTTTTCGATGAGTTTTCGACGAAAAATCGCTGGAAAACGCCAGTTTCGTGGCCATTTTCAAACATTTTTCAAAAAATCGATAAAAACTGAAAACCAACCTTTGGAGTTCCCTCGTCTCCACCGCCACCACCGCCTCCGCCGAAGAAATCGCCGAAGAACGAGCTGAACGGATCGTGTCCTCCACCACCACCACCGCCCATCTTCGCCACCCCCTCCTCGCCATTTCGATCGTACACGGCACGCTTTTCCTTGTCGGAAAGGACCTGAACATGGGTTTTTGATGGGGATTTGAATTTTCAGAGTGTATTTATTGATTTTTTAGCGGAATTTTGAATTTTTCCAGGAGAAATTGCAAATGGGAGACTAAAAAAAAATAATTTGTTTTTTAACTCCAATTTTAATTTTGAAGACGGCCAAAATTTTGTTGTTCATGCTAGAATTTTTTTTCAAAATTAAAAATTATTATTTAGGAAATTTTTTTTTAATTTTTAAATTTTTTTCACACATTTCGGAAAAAATTCGAAAAAATGAATAATTTTTTAAATGTTTAAATTAAATTTTGAGGAAACAAAATCGTTTTGTTAAAATTTGATTTTCATTCAAAAATTTGAATTTTTTTTTGAATTTTTCCGGAAAAAATAATTTCAAAAATTCAGCATTTTTTCACAAATTCAATTTTAAAAATAAAAAAAAACGTCTTATTTATGCTCAAATTTTTTTTTAAAAATGAGTTTTTTTTTAATTTTCGATTTTTTTTTCAAAATTTTTGAAAAAAACATGAAAAAATTAAGTTTGCAAATTAAAAATTAACAAAATTGTTCTCTTGTTAATTACAATTTTTCCATCAATTTTCAAAAATTTCCGCAATTTAAAAAATTAAATTTCAAAAAAAAAAAAATTACACCGAAAAAATCGGAAATTTTTTTTTCAATTTTTTTTCGAATTTCTCGAAAATTCTGAACCTCATACGCCGCCGACAGGTCCTGAAACTTCTCATTTGCCATTTCATCATCATGATTTCGATCCGGATGCAGCTCCTTTGCTAGTTTTCTGTAGGCCTGAAAAAAATTTGAAAATAATTTTTTTTTTCAATTTTTTCGTAAAATTTCTTCGATTTCTACCATTATTTAGCAGTAAATGATATAATTTTCAATTTTTATATTCAAAAATACCAAAACCCCACCTTTTTAATCTGATTAGCATTGGCGTTTTTGGCGACTCCGAGAATTTTGTAAAAATCCCGTCCACAATGCACAAAATCCACCAGAAAAGCGGCCAGAGTAAGTAGAAAGACGTTGGATATCCGCATTGGTTCTGAAAATTGGAAAATTTTAGAAAAAAAAATTTTAATCGGAAAAAATTGAAAAAATCCGGCAAAATTCGATAAAAATCGCAAAAATTAGGGAAAATTAAAAGAAAATTCTGCAGAAATTTTAAAAATTATCACATTATCAAAAAGTGCATCGAATTGCAGTTCCCGGACACCAACCCCATTACCACGTTTATGCACACGTCAGATAAGCGGAGCGGTGGAGCGCATTTGCATTTGCTTCACTGGCCTACTTTCCGTCGCTTAACTGCCCTTTTTATCGGGTTTTGAACTTGTTTTTCATCATTTTTATGTGTTAAGGACTTTATTTTGATTACATTTGTTTAAAAAAAATCAATAAACTCTTGAAATTGCTCGTTTTCCTTTGAAAAATGCAATTTTCCGTCGAGAATCCATCAACAATTTGTGTGCTGCGCCTTTAAAACCGTAACCTGATGACGAAAAATTTTCATTTTTTACTGAATTTGTACTCAATTTTCGACAAATTTTCACGCAATTTTTCCCATGTTTTCCCCCAATTTTTATTGATTTTTCTGCAGGAATGTTAACATACATTCTACACCTATTGGTTCCGGCGTTTCTGGTGTTTGCCGAGGAGGATGTGACCCAGCGACAAGTGAAACCGGTCAAAGGAGTACCCCATCAACGTGGGTTATTGATTTTTTGGGGGAAAAGTGGAGGAAAAGAGAGATTTTCAGTAGAAAACGTGGAAATTTCAAAAAAAAAAAAGAAAAATGTTGAATTTTAGAGGTAAAATTGAATTTGTTTGAAATTTGTGAAAAAAACATTTTATTTGAGTTTTTTTTCCGTTTTACTTGATTTTTTTTAGGTGAATAGCTAGTTTTTATAAAATTCAACCGGAAAATTCTAAATTTCCGGGGAAGTTTTTGAATTTTTGGTAAAAAAATGAAAAATTTTAAAAATTTGCGAAAAATATTTTTTTCTGCAATTTTCTGTGATTTTCTGTAAAATCTCTGTATATGGCTAGTTTTTATCAATTCCAACTAGGAAAATGCTAAATTTTTGGCAAAAATTGGAATTTTTCAAAATTTTGAAAAAAAATGTTTTAAAATTTTTTTTCTTGATTTTGCTGGAAATTTTATTGTAAATAGCTAGTTTTTTTTCTTGATTTTAACTAGAAAATTTTCAATTTTCCACTGAAACTTTCATAAACGCCGAGTTTTCATTGATTTTTACTGATTTTAACGGAAAATTTCCATTTTCAGTGAAAAATGGACAAAAAAAATTCGAAAAAATTCAAATTCTCATTTCCAGGTCTGTTCCTTTACCAACCATCGACTTCCAACCAGTTCCGATGCTTGGACGGTTCCCGAACCATTCTCTACTCTCAGCTGAACGATGACTACTGTGATTGTCCGGATGGAAGTGACGAACCGGGCACTTCGGCGTGCGGAAACGCCTTTTTCTTCTGCTCAAATCTCGGACACACTGGAAATTTCATCCCGACCAATCGGGTGAACGATAAACTTTGCGATTGTTGCGACGGATCCGACGAGTACGATTCGGGAGTCGAATGCCCGAATATTTGCGATGAGTTGGGACGGGCGGCGAGGTTGGAGAAAGAAAGAGTCGGAGCGATCGCTCGGAAAGGGTTTCAGAAGCGGTTGGAACTTGCGAAAGAAGGGCAGAATCTTCGGGACTCGAAATTGAAGGACGTTGAGCCATTGAGAGCGGAACGGACACTTTTGGAGCCGGAGAGAGCTGAAAAGGAGGCGGAGAAGAAGCGGGTGGAGGAGATTGAGCGGAAGATGCAGGATCAGCACAGAGAGCAGTGGCAGGCGATAAAAGACGAGAAGAAGAAGATGCGGGCGGCGGAGATGTTCGAGGACATGGATTTGGATAAGAATGGCAAGATCAATATGGAAGAGATCCGATTGAACTTGTTCCTTGACGAGGACAATGACGGATTTGTTAGTGAAGCGGAGGTGAAGGCGTATCTGACGATTGGTAGGTTTGGAAGTGCAGAAAATGGAAAATTTGAGCGAAATCGGTTCAAATTTCAAAAATCCGGCCGAAAACTCGATTTTCTAGCGAAAAAGTGATTTGTTTGGTGGCGAGACCACTCCCCATCGCATGCGCCTTTAAGATGGAATACATGGTATTCTTGTTTAAAGGCGCATGACTTTCACTTTGACGGGCTGGTTCTGTTCCTTTTTTTGTTGAATTTTCTCAAAAAAAAAACAACAAATTGGATTTAATCAAAATCCTCCCAAAAAAGAAAAACAACCTCAAAACGTTTCTCTCCTACCGTAATCCAATCCACTCATCTGGATTACGGTAGGAACGAAGTTTTGAAAATTGGGAGATCTCTGCAAGTTGACCGGAATTATGCCAAAATTTTTCGTGATTTTTTGAAAATTTTTATTGTTTATTAATTTTTAAATTTTAAATTTTATTAACATTTTTTTATAATTAATCAATGTTCATTTGAAAATTAAAAAAAATTATAATTGACGATGCTGCGATATCATCAGAATTATGCTCGATTTTTTTTTGATTTTCAAATTAAAAAATTTTCAAATTGACGAAAAATCTGTTTTTTACAATAATCCGAAGAGGATTACTGTAGAAAATAGAAGATTTGAATATTGGAATTTGGAAATTAAAAACAATCGATTTTTTCAATTTAAAAAATTATCGTCGAGTTTTTTGGGTTCCAGAGATTCCCAATCTCAAAACTTTGTTTTCCTACCGTAATCCAATCCACTCATCAGGATTACGGTAGGAACGAAGTTTTGAAAATTGGGAGATCTCTGCAAGCTCACCAGAGTTATGCCCGATTTTTTATTGATTTTTTGAAAAATTAACCTTTTTTATCGATTTTTCAGAGGAAGCCGATTTGGAGCACTTCACCAACTTGATGTACGATCGTCTGAAGTCCGCGAAACATCTTCATGCTCAGGAGGCGCGTGCTAGAGCGGAATTGGAGGAGGAGAAGACGAGAGCGCTGGAAAACGCTCCGGATGATGATGATTTGCTGGCGGAAGAGGATCGAGAGCATCCAGAAGAGCATTCAGATGATCATAATGAGAATCAAGAAGACGATGAGGATGACAAAATGCCAGAATATCCAGAAGACGTGAAACAAGCGTCGGAAACCGCCCGTGAAGCACGTCGTCTGTTCGATGAAGTGAATCAGAAGGTTCAGGACCTCGACGCCAAGATCCGTGAAGCGGAAGAGTTCTCGAATGCGGATTACGGAGAGGATCTGGCATGGGCGGCCCTCAAGGACAAGTGCTTCGACCGAAACGTCCAGCAATATACCTACCAGTTCTGTCCATTCGGACAGAATACCCAGAAAGACGTCGGAGCATACAGTGGAACTAGTTTGGGAAGTTTCAAGAATTGGAGTGGACCCGACGGGCAGAAGTACAGCCGGCAGCATTATGGTGACGGACAACAGTGCTGGAATGGACCGAAGAGATCGACTGATGTGAGTTTTAGAGGGAAATTTGGTTTTTTCCACGTTTTTTGAAAAATAATTCGATTTTTTCAATTTAAAAAAATTATCTTTGGGTTCCAGAGATCCCCAACCTCAAAACTTTTTCTCCTACAGTAATCTGATTATCTGGATTACGGTGGGAAGAAAGTTTTGAAATTGGGAGATCTCTGCAAGCTCACCAGAGTTATGCCCGATTTTTTTTGACACACATTTTCAAAAACAAAGAAAATCAATAATTTATACAATTTTACATGTGACAAATGAAAAAAATTAAAATTTATCCCCAAAACGGTCCGCCGAATCCACCGTAACCCCACGGGCGGTATCCCCATGGCCGGAAACCCCACGGACGGTATCCCCAGCCACCGTAACCGCCGAATCCGCCGAAACCACCGTACGGATACCAACGACGTTGACGAATGTGTCTGGAACGGTTTTCGGTTACTGTAGTTATCAGAATGCGGAAAATCTTACGGTTGATCAGTCATTTCCATCGATTCCATGGCATTTTTTGGATTTTCATACGTAAATGCGCTGAAAATCAGGCAGAAGACCAGGAGCAGTGATAAGAAGTTCATTTCTGATATTTCAGAAGATTTTTACTTTTAAAAAGCACTTTTCTCAAATTCGGCTTTTTATACCGTACCCGGATTGTTTTCCTGATGTCATGTTCATGTGCCTCCAGAAGATTCTGACATGTGAAGTCCTTAGCAAAAAAAACGAGTTTTTTGGAGTACCATCTGATGAGAAAACGTGAAAAGTGATAAATAAGTGATGTCATTTTATGGTGCGGCGGGCTGCGCCTAATTTGACGAACTTTACGGTAATTTGGTCATTTTCTGGACTTTGAACAGTGCAGTTTGTGGTACTTTGAGTTCCAGAGATCCCCAACCTCAGAATTTGTTTTCCTACAGTAATCCGCTCATTTGGATTACGGTAGGAACGAGATTTTGAAAATTGGGAGATCTCTGCAAGCTCACCGAAGTTATGCCCGAATTTTTCACGTTTTTTCCGAAACATTAACTGTAATTATCGATTTTTCAAATTTTTTTTAGATTTGCAAATTGACGAAAAATGTGTTTTTCTACAGTAATCCAAAGCGGATTACTGTGGAAAACGAAAAATTTGTAAATTGAAAGTTCCTTTAATTTTTTTAATTTTCTGAACTTTTTATCGATTTTTTCATGTTAAACAGATAATTTTGGGTTCCAGAGATTCCCAACCTCAAAACTTTTTCTCCTACAGTAATCCGCTTATCAGGATTACGGTAGGAACGAAGTTTTGAAAATTGGGAGATCTCTGCAAGCTCACCGAAGTTATGCCCAAATTTTTTTGAAAAATTCAGAAAAAAATTTGAAATTTTTTTTTTTTAATTCAAAAATTTTTGCAGATCACCATTGAATGCGGTGAGGAGAACGAGTTGACGGATGTGACAGAGCCGGCGAAATGCGAGTACCACTTCACATTCCGCACCCCGCTGGCATGCTCCGACCCTGACAAGGAGGTCGTTCATGACGAATTCTAAAAAATTGGATTTTTTTGAAAAAATTTTGTTTTGTTTTATCTACTATTTTTAACTCATTTTAAGAAGATTGTGACGTGACAATTTGGTTTTTTTTCTTTCTGAAAATTTTCTAAAAATTTCAATTTTTTTCCTTTCGACATTTCCCATTGTTGTCAATTAGAAATTCCCTCCGCGTCGCTCTTTTCCACTTGAATACACGTTTCTGGCTCTGATGAAGATGTGCAGCGACAGAAAATACACTTCTTGCACTGCATCTCACACTTTTTTCTAAAAAAGAATTCTTCCCGTTTTTTTTTTGAGAAAAAATTCAAATTTCCGATTTTTTCGCTGCGAGAGGCGTGAAACGAGAATTGAATTGACCAACTTTTGTCTTTCTCCGTTTTTTTCGTTTTCCCCACGTTTTCAATGCCGTTTTGCGAGAAATTTGAATTTTGAACTTGGTGGCCTAGGATCCGACAAAACTCGGCCACACACTTGAAATTGATTGGTTTTTTGGGTTTTGAGTGGATTTCTAAGGTGTTTTCCATGCAAATCAATAAAAAATTACTGGGAATCATGGTTTTGAGCGATTTTGAGTTGGTGGCCTAGGATCCGACAATTTGCAAAAGTTAGGCCATCAACTCAAAATGCTTTTTTTCGGGGTTTTTATAGTTTTTTTTGCCAATTTCGTTCTGCAAGCATCTAAATCACTTGTTTTACAAGAAAAAACCTGAAAAAAAGAAAATATTCTGATCTCTGTCTGTGACCCAAAACATCCGGGTTTTTCATCTCGAAAATCTAGTTTATTGAGTCCGATTTCCCGGAAGAAAAATTCGCAGAATCATAAATCTTTTCATAATGAAAGAATCTCGGAAAATAGACGAAAAGAATTAATATTTGAGGGTCCGAATGGCCGCAGGGTGAGAAAATCCGAGATATTTTTCATTTTTGTTTTTTCTTGGAATTTTGGTATTTGCAGATGATGGTTTTTGTTCAGCAACTCAAAAAACCCATTGAAAATCATTAAAAACCAAAAATTTGACCAAAATCCATGCATGGCCTAACTTTTGCAATTTGTCGGATCCTAGGTCACCGAACCAAAATCGCTCAAAACCATGGTTTTTCATCATTTTTTCTCTTTTTTCATAATTTCCCATTCAATTTGTGTTCTAACTCACTGTTTTTCCCATTTTTCCATGGAGCGCACTTGCCCCTCGGCTCCTCTTGAACCAATCCGTTCATTTTCCAGAAAAGTCCCGTCTAAACCCAAAAAAGTGTCCAAAAACAAAAAGTACCAGTGCGGGTAATCATCTCCGAGCACGCGAGATGAGACCCACAAAAAACCGAAATGAGCCCGAAAAAGTGGGCGGAGCTTAGCGGGGAAACTGCCTCGGGGGGGGGGCACTTGGAGAGGCAAAAGGACAGACTAGGTGGGGTATTTTTTGAAAAATTATTTTTATCTTTTTAAAAAAATATTTTTGTTTTTTCCTTCCACTTTTCCACCCAAACTTTGTCCCCCAAAAAATCCGTCCATTACCACCTCTGGGCCCCCTCACCCCTTGGCCCCTTCCCTAATTCCAAGGGGTAATTGAAAATGACATTTTCTTGATTTTCCTGGTCTTTTAACAACAGAAAACATGACTGTCATAGAAAAAACAGAAATAAAAAACATTTTTTACAATTCTCAAAAATTTTGAAATTTTTTGGTTTATTTTTGGCGGGAATATTGAAATTTTCAAATTTTCTATTTTTTCGATTGCATTTTATAAAAATTCCTTTGGAACGTTCATTTCCAATCAAAACTTTCGAATTTTTCACTACGACGCTCCGAAATTCCGCTAAAAATCGGTTTGATCTACTTTTGGCGGGAAAATTGTTTTTTAGCTGTTTTCTCAATTTTTTCCGTTATTACTTAATTTTTTCTCTGAAAAATGTTTGAAACATGAAGAAAATACATTTTTTTTTATTTTTGTTCGAAAATTTGAAATTTTTAAATCTATTTTTGGCCGGAAAATTAAAAATTTCACAATTTTTGATTTTTTTCAATTTTTATTTGATTTTTTTTTGAAAATTATTGAAACTGCTCCTTTTTGTTCGAAAATTTAAAATTTGTCACTACGACGCTCCGAAATTCCGCTTAAAATCGTTTTGATCTACTTTTGGCGGGAAAATCAGTTCCAGCCGTTCCTCGAGCTTCTTCTCGTTTTTCCTTCATTTTCTTTTTGTTATCATAGTTTAATCCAATTTCCAGTGCTTTCCCTCTTGAAATCTCTCCTTTTTGGGTCTCTCCAGCAGCGCAAAAGTGGAAAAGATGAAAAAAAAAACAGAAAATCTGAAAGAAAATACTTGAGAGCAAAAGAGAGAGGGAGGGATAGAAACGGAGAGTGTTTTTGTGTGAAGTGGGGCCATGTTGAAGACATTTGAACATCGGGGAAAATTGAATTTGAAAAAAAGAGAAAAAAGGGGAAAAGTTCAGTGGAAAAAAATTATAAGGAAAAAAATGGATGAAAGATTTTTTTTTTTTGCAAATTATTTTTATTTCTAGGATACTTAGGTTAGAAAATAAAATTCACATTGCAAAATAACAAATTGTACGAAAAAATCAAAAAAAAAAAGGCCAGCTCAAACTAGTCAAAAATCACTCAACATTGATTTTCCCGCCAAAAGTAGGTCAAATGCTAAAATCCGACTTCAGCGGGATTTCGGAGCATCGTATTAGTATATTATTACTTATTCAGTGTTAGAAAACTATGAAAAGCTCAAAAATCCGTCAAAAACTAAATGAAAATAGCCAGAAACCACTAAAATCCAATTTTCCCGCCAAAAGTAGGTCAAATGCTAAAATCCGACTTCAGCGGGATTTCGGAGCATCGTAGTGAAGTGCAACTCGAATATTACCCATTCCCCCGTCATTTTTTTCATCTTCTTCCTTTTTTTCCTCATTTTTCATTATGAATATAAGCCCCGCCCCTTTTCCTCTCCTCATTCATACATTCATCAGACCGAAAGCTTTTTCTCATATATATTTTTTCTCATTTTCCTTTTTATTTTTGAAATTTTTTTTCTCACGTTACTGTTGTTTTTTGGCAGATTCTAGTTACTGTAGTGAACTACAGTAATCATTTAAATTTTTTTTGGAACTTTTTTTTCTTAAATTTCCTGTTTTTGGGTGAGTGGGCGGAAATAGAGGAATAGCAAGGTCCGAAAAAATAAATGAGCTTTCTCTTTCCCAATTTTTGTCCATTTTTCTTTTTTCTCGGTTCCTTTTTCACTTAACAAAAAGTTAATTGAGTTTTGCAGAATTTTTTTTTGAGAGCGAAATGGAACATTTTTGGGTTGGTACGATGCTCCGATTTTAGGGGTTTTGGAGGGGAATTTTTGGTGGGAATAGTCAGAAAGTGTTGAAAATAAATTTTGCAAACAAATAAAAAAATTTTTAAAAATTCAAAAAAAAAAAAAAATTTTTTTGATAAATTTTCCAAAAAAAAATTTTTTTTTTTTAATTTCAAAAGTTTTCAAATTGTTTTCTATTGTTATTTCAATTGTTTGAACATGAAAATTTGCTTCAAAACTCAGTTTCTCTCATTAAAAACCGTCAAAAAACGCAAATTTCAATTACGACACTCCGATATTCCCCGTTTTCGGAATTTTGGCGTTTTTCGGGGGTTTTGAATGGGAATTCGCGATAAATTTGAGTTTGAATAGTTAAAAATAAGTTTTAAAACAATTTTGAAATAAAAAAAAAATTTGAAAAAAAAATTTTTGTTTGAAAAATTTTCAAAAATTTTATTTTTTCAAATTTTTTCTCAATTTTTCCAAACTGTTTTATATTGTTTTTTTCACCTATTAACACGTCAGTTTTTTTTAAAACTCAATTTCTCCCATCAAAAGCCCTCAAAAACCGGAAATTTTCAGTACGACGCTCCGAAATTCCGCTGGTAGATCAAAAATTCGGAAATTCGCTGTTTTCATGGTTTTTTATTAATTTTTAATTTTTTTCAGCAATTTTCAACGTTTTGAATGTAAAAAAATAGTTTTCAAGTTCAATCTAGATTTTAAAAAATTCAACAAAATTTTTTCTCAAAATTCTCCAATTTACCTCAAAATCTGCCCAGAGCAACCTGTACCATCTCTGAAGACGTCAGACCCCTCTCCAGAATCTCATGACCTCATCTGAATCCCCCTTCCCTCATATCATCATTCT
>LR573013.1:0-12548 GCA_900536345.3 Caenorhabditis sp. 39 LS-2015 | reverse complement strand
ACCATTTGATTTTTACGTGACCGGGTCAAATGCGCACAGAAAACATACGGAAAAACGGACATCCGGACAGAATAAGAAAGTTATTATATAAGAATGATTGCAAGGCCACTTCCAAAATAGGGCCCGTTCATTTTACGCTGTGACGGACAAGACAAGGCTCCGTGCCCTACCACGGGCACCTCCAGTATATTGTTGCAGTTTTTTCATCAAAAAACTCAATTGAACTGTTTCGCACAGTGGCACAGCCAAAATGCGTGCTACCGTAATCTAGAAGCGTGACGGGAGCCTCTGACAAACCAAATTGCAGACATCGCCTCTTTGTTTGAATTTTATAAAACTATGTACTCATGACGATAAAATGCATTTTTTAAATATCAGTTTAATTGTCTCATACAATTTGCCCTGAAACTCTCTCACAAGATCTCATCAGGAAAAATTGTTTTTTGGAGCTTCATTTCTTCCGAATTCCGCTGACACTTTTTTTAAAAAGTCTGGCATATGCAGTTTAATTTTTTAACCGTTGCCGTTACTGAGATACATATCAAAAACATAAAGCATACCTCATGATTTCAATTATTTTTGGAAATTTCGGTAGGTTTCCCTCATTTTTCTAGTTCCAGTTCCCGATCCTGATCAATTTTCTCTTTTTTCGTTGTTGAAAACGTGTACGAGGCAATTGTTTTTTGGCAGATTCACAGGCAAGATGTGCAGATCTCAGAGGGTCTCCGGATGTGGAGTTGTTGGTTGCCGGACCCATTGCCTTATGTGTAGAAGACACCCCTTACGGACGGACCGCCCATTAACAGTACCCCGTAATATTGCTAAGGTAAGGACCGTCCATCTTCTACCCGTTCTCATACTCAGTTTTCTTCTGTTACTGACTATTCTGATAATGTCTGTCCGTGTCCGTGTCTTCACCGACAATCAACTGTCTTTCGCAATGGCCGAAGAGCTGCAAATGGCTCTGAAAGGATCGGAATTCGAGAAAGACCTGACCAAGGACATTTTCACGATTCCTGGAGCAGCTGTGAAGTGTCTCGTTGACCGTTCCGACATGGCAATTGACATTGAGACGATTCCAATTGTCCGGGACAACTATGAAGCTGAAATGATCCAAACTCCGTCGGGAAATGAGTGCAAATTGGCTGTCGATGTGCTTTTCGAGCTGATTCTCAACGTGTCATCTGGTCTTGCGGCTAATATGCCAACAAAGGAAGTTGAGGAGCAGATGAATCGATTTGTGGATAAGGTGGAAGAGTATTTTCCGGCGGATAAGGTGAGCGATTTGTTTAAAGCATTTGGGGGCCTAGATCTCAAAAATAACACGACGCATCTAAAAGTTGTCAACTAAAAAGTTGTAGCTCTTGAAATTTCACGCATTTTTGTAGTTGACAGTTTTTTGATACCTTTTACCGTTTCCGAGATATATGTCAAGAGATACACGACACTCCGGTGATAACACTGCGCTCTGTTTATCTTGTTCTATATCTCAGAAACTAAAAGAGATATCAAAAAACTGTCAATTAACAAATTGTAGGCCTTAAAATTTCGAGTATCTTTGTAGTTGACTAATTTTAAAAATCTCTTACTCCCACCGAGATATATACCGTCAAACATCAACCTGTTCATTTCCAGAAGTCTCCATTCTTCATGACCGAGCAAAAAATCGATATGCTCAACCAAATCGCCCAGGACTCGTTCAAAGCGTTCAGAAACCAAAAAGTGGCTGGAAACTGGAGTGCCAAGCAGAAAGTCTTTGGCAAATTCGAGCAGATGCTCGACAAAGCGGCCGAGTACATGCTCATTTGCTTCATGGAGTCGCGGCCGAGTGTGAGTTCCTAAAAACTGATAATTTTGTCAAATTTATGATATTCTTTTCAGTTGACAAAGTTCGTGCACAACCAGAACGGATGTCATCGTCTTGCGCTGACGAATTGCTGTCCGAAGGGAGCGGCTATGAGTCCGATGGATTATGTGTTGAATGGAATGGGAAATCTGATGATTGACAAGTATATGGCTGCGAAAGACGATTCAGTTGCTTCTACTACTTCAACTTCTTCTGATTCTGAAGTTGTATCGGCGGAATCGGTGGCTGTGGTGTCGAAGAAGAGGAAGAATAAGAAGAGGAAGGTGGCGAGGAAGGTTGAGAAGGTCTTGTCGGATGACGTCACGGAAGAGTCGGATGATGTGCCCGAAGCTTCTGAAGCTTCTGAGCCCGAAGATCTAAAAGTTCAAGAGCCAGAGCCAGAAGCCCAAAAGGAACTTCCAAAGTCACCAAAATCAGATGCACCATGCCAAAAGTGCTTCAGAACCAGCATCCGATGCAATGAAGCCAAGGATCAACTCAAGGAATCGCAGAGTACCATGAAGAGATTGGAGAGGAAATTGTCAGCTGCTGAGCTGGAAGTTGAAGAGTTGAAGAGGAAGATGGTGCAGATGGAGAAGACGTTTCAAGAGTGAGTTTCCCCTGAAAATGATGAGAATATTTATTGATTTTTTTTTTCAGAAAGCTCCAATTGCAAGAGAAGACTCATCGGGAGGAAGTTGAAGGTCTCAGAGCAGAAGTTGTGCAGTTGAAGACCCCCAAGATCATTGTACCGGCTCCAGAACCTATCAGATCACAACATTTCACCCTGGAGCAGTTGCAGGACAAGTTGACCCAACTGGAAACTGAAAATCCGCTGGAAGAAGCTTCCCAGAAACTGAGCACCCTCATGACCATCACCACCAATTCGGAGGTCAAAGATCAGGCGGAATTGGAGCTGGTCAAGCTGAAAATTGACTATGAACAGTACAAGGAAACACTGGAATCGAGCATCAGGATTATGGTACTCGAGAACACCCCCAGCCAACTCCCAGTTCTTCCCGACTATCCAACAGTTCCAAAGATGTTCGATGATGAGATTCAGAAGGCGAGAGAAGCGAAGAATAAGGAGTTGGAAGGGGAATGCACCATATGCACGTGGCCGATGGACGGAGAACGATTCGAATGTCCGGTTTGTCGGATGGGTTGCCACGTGGAATGCATTGATCGGTGGTGGAAGAAGAGCAAGATCTGCCCGAATTGCAGGACACAGTGGAAATGATTTTTAGTGATTTTTATTGATTTTTCCTATTTAATAAATTTTAAAATTTTAAATAAAAAAGTTTACTTTCTTTTCTTTAATCTACTCTCTCTTACAATTAGTTATTGAATTCCAGCAGCTCGGCAATTCATATGAACATCAGAAGTTGAATATTTTCAAAAAAGTTAAAAAAAAAGAAAAAACAAAACTTGCTCCCGGTGAGGCTCGAACTCACGACCTTCAGATTATGAGACTGACGCGCTGCCTACTGCGCTACGGAAGCGACGACCGACCAGGTCGCCAATGCGGTTAAGAACGCGGGGTATTTTGCTTTTTTCAGGCGTTGGGATAATCTTTTTCGTCATTTTTTTAAAAGTTTTCACTCTGTTCCAGCTGTATCAGGTGCTTCTGAACCTGTTTGGTTTCGAAATTCTATATGAAGCACCCAACGCCCTATTCTTATCAGTAGTGTTATCAGTGGTAAACACACCTGGGGTCTCTCCAATTGATTGTGATAGCAGAGCAAAGTTTTTGATCATTTTCTAAACTAATATGACCGATTTCGCCCCGGAACTCGTATCAATTGGAATTACCGCTTTTGTTTTTGTAAGTACAACTTTGACCCTAGGGAACATGTATTTTAACGTATATCTCCTTAACGATGAGAGATATAGAAAAAACTGTCAACTAATAAATTGTAGCCCTAAACATTTTGCATATTTTTGTAGTTTACCATTTTTTGATATCTATTACCGTTATTGAGATATTATAGCTCAAAGTAAACCATGCTATGTATCAGTACGACACTCCACTCGTACACCACTGCGCTGTGTTTATCTAAGTGCGTATCTCGGAAACGGTAAGAGATACTGAAAAACAGTCAATTACAAAAATGTGCAAAATTTTAAGGGCTACAACTTTGTAGTTAACAATTTTTTGAGATCTCGTATCGTTGCTGAGATATCTGCAAAAATATGTGGTGCATAATGCCAAATTTCTAGACAATCTTCTTCATACTCTACATGAAAAGTATATGGAAATCCAAAAACCGTGGACCAATAACCTTAACACCTACAGTGCCCAATTGGCTAAATGAAGAGATTCTGGAGAAATTCACAGTAGAATGCTCTGGAACAACCATCCAAATCTACTGCGGTGCCCGTAAATCGACCCGATTTCCGAGTCCAAAAACAGCAGTGACACGTGTCCAATCGATACTTGAGAAGCGATTTCCAGGTGTCAGAATCCCCAAAAACACGTATTGCGTGTCTGTTCCGATGCCAAATTTCCAATGCTCTCCCTCTTCATCTTCCCATTTTTCCCCCTCAATTTCTCCGATTTCCGATGCCCATTTCACGTATCAAATGCTCGGAGAAAACCGTTTTCAAGTGACTCGTTTTGTTGAGGAAAACGTGGAATACGTGGCTGGATACTGTATTTATATCGAGAATCCGTACGAGTTCGGCGGCAGTTGGAGGGAAGAGTTTTTGGAGGAATTGTATGCGGGCAGGAGGTATTCGGAGGGGAAAATGGAGGAGGAGGACCGATGGGATACGGTAAGAATCCAAATAAATTTTCTAAATGTTTTTTTAACATCCTAGATAGGCTGTAACGTTTCGCAACTCATTAAAAAGTGAAAATCACTAATTTTTCGCGTTTTTTATAGTTTTGCTTTAGAAAATTTGTGTTTTGTCATATATCTCCTTAACGATAAGAGTTATCAAAAAATTATCAACTACAAAATTGTAGCTCTTGAAAATTTACGTATTTTTGTAGTTGACAACTTTTTGATATCTCTTGCCATTACCGAGATATATGTCAAATAACCAACACTGTGTATCAGTACGACACTCCACGCGTACACCACTGCGCTGTGTTTATCTTGTCCGATATCTCAGTTATGGTAGGAGATTTCAAAAAATAGTCAACTACAAAAACATGTGAAATTTTAAGGGCTACAACTTTGTAGTTGACGGTTTTTTGATATCTTTAATCGTTCCCGAGATATAAGACAAAATCCACAAAATCTAGGCTAAAATCAAGGAAATCAGTGCAATTTTAATGTTTAGATTTTGCAAAGTTATATTCTCCCCTAAAAACGTCTAAGCACTAAAAACCCAGTTAATCGGGTCTCGTCACGATCAGAAAAAACAACTTTTGATCGTGGCGAGACTCATCGTGTTCTTGGACCTGGAAAAATTCCATAAAATCAGAGAATTTTCCCTAAATTTCAGATAAACAAAGTCTAGAAGGGATTTGTCGAACCAACACCGAAGATATATTTGTTAATTGCCAAATCCAAATCCAAAACCAACCCAAATTCAACCCCCAAATGAATATTAAAAAAAATAATAAAAAATGAAATAAATAAATTGTGTATCAGTCAGTCAGTTTCGGCTTCGTTCTCCCTTGTGAGTATACTCGCCTCGTCTCGATTCGCCTTGAGTTGACTCCATAGGTATCACCCCTGGCAACCAGTCAGTGATACGAATTGGAGCAGTAGAAGCAGAAGGCGCTGCTTCTTCTTCTACTTCTGACCCTCTCCTTCTCTCGCTCTCTCTCTCTCGCTCTCTCTCGATCCGTCTATTGTCTTTCTTTGTACCTACCTAACACTTTCTCATTCAATTTTATATTTCTAGATTTGTATTTTCTTCCAATTTTTCTATCTATACCTTCAATATCCCCCCTCCCCAATGCCCTCCCCTCCTTGCCTCGGCGGCGTCCGTTACAGTCACATATTCATGATGCTGCAAGTGACCAACGCAGTCCGATACTACATCTGTCCGGACGAGCTCAACTTCAAAATGCCGCACTTCACAAATATCACTCTGGTCATTATCATTATTGCCAATGGAGCCGCGTTTTTTCATGGAATGGACGGCACGAAACAGAATTGGGATATGGTGCAGAATTGTATGGTGGGTCGGTTGCGAAACGTTACAATTAGCTGCTGAGATATTGGCTGCGTACTTACGTTAATTGGCTGTGTATTCAACGTGAAAATTTCGAAATGTTCACGTTGAATACTCAGTCAACTAGCGTAGATGTACGCAGCCAATTCTCCGGTGTTCTGAATGGGTTGCGAAACATTACAGTTGCTTCATATTTGAGGCAGAAGTGAAAACTTCTGAGAAACCGACCCGACGTTTCGCAACCAACTTGAAACGTGTTTTTCAAAACTCAAATCCCAGTTTTCGAGTTGCGAAACGTCGGGGTGCCGTTTTGATGAGTTGCGAAACGTTACAGTCAAGATATTGGCTGCGTACATTCAACGTGAACACTTCAAAATGCTCACGTTGAATACTCAGCCAATTCTGCGACATTCTGGAATTCACTATGGGTTTCGAAACCTTACAGTTTTCCATTCATTGAGACAAGAGCGGAAAACCATTTGGCTGCGTACATACGTTGAATACTCAGCCAAATGATCTTCCAGTAACGTTTCGCAACCCAGCCCGTCAAAACATGACATATTTCCATTTCCATTCCCAAGAGCCAAAACCGACTATAATCGGTGGTTGTATCCGTTTGTTTTTCAATTTTTCATCGAAAAATATACGATTTTCAATGTGAAAAACAATAGAAAAGATAAAAACAGCGCAGCGTACGAGCGGAGTGTCGTTTACAAATCTCTTTTTTCTGTAGATGATAGTAATCGCCGTGTACATGTTCAACGTGACCGTATGCCTTTATTATGCCTCGAAAGTGGCTGGAAAGACCATGTCGATGGATGAAGAAGGCTGGAACTTTGTTTGGGATCAGCTGTTGCATTGGCATGAGGCATTTGGTAAGTTCGAGGGAATAAAAATCCTAGGCCACCAAAATGAAACCTCGGCCGCCGGCCACCGCTCATGATTTCTTCCTTTTTTCACCGGCTTTTTTTCATCGCTTTTGTCCAATTTGGAAGTTTTTTTGCGATTATTCTTCGCTCTGTATCTTTTTAATAAACAAACTAGTTTGCAGAAATAAACAAATATCTAAAAAACAAAAATTTACAAAAATGGACCGAAAATAGACCGATTTTCGTAAATTTTTGATTTTCAGATATTTATTTATTTCCGTAAACGAAATAGTTTATATTAAAAAGCTACAGATCAAAGAAAAATCGCGAAAAATTTTCAAATTGGACAACATCGAGTTCGCCGGCGAAAAAAGGAAGAAATCATGCGCGGTGGCCGGCGGCCGAGGTTTCATTTTGGTGGTCTAGAATTTTCCATTCCATTGAAACGGCGCACACAAATGGGTCTCGAACCTATTATCTGTTTTGGAAATGGTGACAGTTAAGCTTTGGGAGCGTGGCTTGAGTCTCGCCACGCGTGAGCGCAGTGAGTGCAGTGAGCGCACCTGTGAGCGGTTTGCGTTCGAATTTAATTTCGAATTTTGCCAGTTTTCAACGATTTTTTCCGGTTTTCTTCGTCGATTTTCCAACATTTCTGTCAAAAATCCCCAAAAACTGAAAAAAAAAACCGGAAAAAATTGTTGAAAACAGGCAAATTTCGAATTTAAATTCGAACGCAAACCGCTCACAGGTGCGCTCACTGCACTCACGCGTGGCGAGACTCGGGCCACGCCCCCAAAGCCCAATTGTTATTTGAAAAAACAGAAAATAATTACAGTAGCCCTTTCAATGTGGGCCATCGCTCGAGCCGAAGCGAAACACCTTGAAATAGTGGATCTTCTGGAGCGGACCAACGCAGAATACAATTCGCACCGTCCGAAAAAACAGAGAAGACGTCCGGCTGTGAAAAGTGGCGAAGAGGCCGTCGAGGGATTGGTGGCGGAGAACGGGTTCCGGACAAGACCTCGATATTATCATTGATAAATATCAATTTTTGAAATTGTCAGTAAATGGGTGGAAGAAAAATTTCAGAAATTTTGCAAAAGTTAGGCCATTTACCATTTTCGGTTGAATTTCTGAAAAAAAAATTCAAAAAATTTCAGAAATTTTTTCTCGTTTTTTGACGCAAAAAAACAATTTTTGAAAAAAAATTCTGAGAAATTCAGAAAAAATCCATTTTTTGAAAAACTGAAAATTCTCTTCCACCTGATTATTATTTAGTTATTTAAATATTTAAGTCCTGATTGTAAAAAATTCAAAAATTTAAAATACTTTTTAAAAATCCTCAAAATTTATGCTCATATTTAACACAAAATAAAAACTCAAAATCTCTCTGTTCATATCTTCTTCATCTAATTCTTGACTTCTTCGATTTCTCCGGCAATGGCGACGGCTTCGATCTCGACGAGACCTCCTTTTGGCAGAGCGGCCACCTGAAATTTGGGTCTCGAAGCGAAAATTTCAACAAAAAACCACAGGGGATTAAAAACCAGTTGGTTTTCCAGCGCTGGAAAACCAATTGGTAGCACCAAAAAAACCAATTGGTTCTGACCCCGTTTCCAAGCTGGTTTTTTTTTAATGAAACCAACTGGTTTTCCAGTGATCTGTCCCAATTGGATTCCCACTCATTTTTTCCAGTTGGTTTTCTAGTAGACATATATCTTTTCGAAACTAAACAATTTTCATTGAAAATTTATTTATTGTGAAAAAAATTAACAATTTATGTTGATGACGTGGCGTGGTGCATGCATTACAATTTCGTGCCGTTTTCCTAGTTGAGCATCATGAATTGAAAATCTGAAATTAATTTTTGGATATTTTAAAACATTATTTGAGCTCAATTACCTCCATAGTAACCTCCTTCCATAAATCGAAGTTGGAGCGATCTAGCGATGAGGAATTCATTGAGCTTCTTAAAATGTGTTGAATTTCTTGTTCCACGTCCAAAGTTTTCAAAATCCTAAAAATTGAAAATTCTGAACAGTTTTTGCAAGCAATAAACGTTGATAAGCTGGAAATAGATCAGATTTTTGTAATTGTTGAATTTTGAGACAAAAAATACGAAAAAGTACAGGAAAAACTGTTAAAAATGGTGGAAAATGAAAAAAATTAGAATGAAAAAAAGGAAAAGCGTCCGTAAAAAGAGAACGAAATCTTCGGCCACTGGCAAACCAATTGGTTAAAAGCATCCTAGGCCACCTGCCACTGGAAAACCAATTGGTAACCGGCTAAAAACCAGCTGGTTTCCTGATAACCTGTTGCTTATATTTTAACTGAAGAAACCCAACTGGTTTTCCAGTGGATCCTCTAGAAAACCAATTGGAATTCAGCCTTCCACTAGAAAACCAACTGGTTTGTAATCCCCTGTGAACGCACGTTGTCCAGTGCTTTCAAAAAAGCTTTTTCTTCAGCTTTTCTTTGAGAAAAATGAGTCTTTTCGGGTCGCCGCGTCCTTTTTTAAAAGCGGGGAAGAGCTAAATCTAGTCCGCGGCCACGTACGACACTTAAGCCGAAATTGTTGCAATCGCGCAAGCACGGCGTGTAAATCGAATCGCTTAAGCGTTACAAAATTCAAACGACGTTTTTTTGCGGGGAAAAGCGAGTGTTACCGTAACTTTTATCATCGGAGCACACTTGCAAAATTTCGCAGGTAAAAAAATTATTTCTTTGGCAAAATTTCAGCCAAAAATGTCGAAAACCAGTATAATTCAGTCATGATTAATTGTTTACACACGGAATTCATCAGAATTCACCAATTTCCCCTCAAAAATTCGTCTTTCTGGCTGATTTTTCAAAATAAGTATTTAATTTCGAAAAAACCATTTACGATGCTCCGATATTCCGCAGCGCTCCCTCTTTAGCAGCAGCGCTGGGTTTGAATGCGAGTTTTTTTTCTTTTTTCCCGTGGTTTTGGGTCTTGGGTCTCGAAGCGAAAATCGATACCTGATAGGCGGCACGAGCCGGGTACGGTGCCTTGAAATACTGTCCGTAGACCTCGTTGACGGTCGCGAAATCGGCAATGTCCTTGAGCAAAACGGTGGTTTTGACGACTGGAATAGTATCAATTTTTCACGGTTTTCAGAGAAATTCGATTCAATATTGCGGATATTTTTCAAAAAATCTTAAATTGCTTGCTAATTTCTCGAAATTCTTCCAATTTTTACTAAACTTTGATGGATTCCCAATTCCCAAAAGAACGCGCAAAATTCCCATGATTTTCTCGATTTTTCGCTTCAAATTTCCCAATCTCCCCCCAAATTCCCGTTCCCCTCGTACCATGTCCATAATCAGCTCCGGCGGCCTTGAGAACCTCTCCAATGTTCTTCAAACTCTGATGTGTCTGCTCGACAATTCCCTCCTTCAGGTCTCCGGATTTCGGGTCGAGACCCAAAGAACCCGACAGGTAGATGGTGTTTCCGGCACGGACCGCCTGGCTGGAATTGGGAACATTTATCATGCGCTCCTCAAATCGTAAGAGTAGCGATTCAAACGCAGAATGGCTTCCCGCCAGTTTTTCATTTTCGTGGTGGGACGCCATTCTGCGTTTGAATCGCAACTCTTACGATTTGGAGAACGCATAATAGATGGATTAATGAAATATTGATTTTTTAAAGTTTTATATTTAAATCAATAATTTACCTGTAAGGTCCGATGGCTCCGGGGGCACTGGCAGTGCTGATAATCTGACGAGTTACCTTTTGGGCCATATCGATCACTTTGCTTCTCCTCAAAAAAATCGATAAAAATTAGAGAAAATCAATACTTCAACATTATCAAAATCCAACAGAAAACAAAATAAAATTAGACAAAAATGCCTCCACCAGACGCGATTCTTCCATCATTTGCGACTAACTTGGACCCGTCCTGCTCGACCATTTCCTCTTCGCCGGATTCCGCCCGTTTTTGCGCCTTGACAGGTGGAAGCATTGGCATGGTTAGGAAGAAGAGGGAAAGAAGAACCGAAAAAGAGAAGACGTACATTTTGGGTTTTCGAGTGGAAAAGAAGGGAAGAGAAGGCGAAAGAGAGAAGAGAAATGAAGAGGAGGCGGGCGGAGACAAACACGTTAACGTAGCAAGGTCGACCGTTATCAGTACGTGTTTCGGTGTTTATTGAGAGGGGGTTTCTGCAACGAAACACTTTGCGAACGCTCCACCCACTGGGGATTTTTGAAAGTCAGATATTGGTACAAGCTGAAACGGCAGATTTAAAACTGGGGAATTTGAACGCTATTTCAACTTTAACCAACAATTTATTGGATACATAACAACATTTTATTGGACTGGAGCAACTGGCTGGGCAGCTGGGATTTGGACGTCCTTCTTCTCCTCCTTGTGCTGGCTGTGTGGCTCCTTCGGGAGAACCTCGTCTTGTGGCTCGACAATCTGGACGTGGTCCGGAAGGGCATTCTTTGGTCCGTTCTGTCCGCGTGGGTCATATGGAAGCATGATCTTGACCTTGATTCCGATGACTCCTAGAAAACAGAAATTATTTTTGGTAACGGAAAACTTGTATGAATCTCACCCTGACGAAGCTGAACGTGTCTGACAGCTTGTTGGATGTAGTCGTTGACTGGGTGTCCGGAGTGGATCATGAGTCCGTCGACGAACTTCATGGCCTTGGCACGCTGTCCACGAAGCTTTCCGGAGACGATGACCTAAAATTTGATAGGTTGGAATTAATTTTTCAAATAAATTTAAATAATTGTTTACCTCGACTCCCTGAGCTCCGGACTCCATGATGAAGCGGAGAACTCCGTAGCAGGCACGGCGGACGGCAAGTCCTCCGACGAGCTTGTATCGGAGAGACTCGCACTGAGCAACAGCGCAGAGTCCTCTGTTGGAGACCTTCTCGGCGTAGAGCTAAAAAGAGACATGTTTCCTACTGATGAAGCAAAATGAATAATACCTCGACAGATCCCTCCTCGAATCCGAATCTCTTCTGGACAACCGAGGTGAGCTCCTTGATTCTGCGTCCGCGCTCTCCAAGAACGTTCTGGGTGCGGGTGGCCATGATGATGACTTCAGCTCTGGCTGGGGTGCTGCGCACCTTTAAAATTTAATTTTAGACCCAGTTTTTCAAGTAGGAAATACTCACCTCAACTCCGGAGTATCCATCCTCGGCGAGCTCCTTCATGAGGAAGTTGTTAAGCTCAGCCTTGAAGATTCCGCCGATGACGGCCTTCTTCTTCTTGGTCACGTTCTGGTTGGCAGCCATTTTGCCCACTGTTTGACAAGCACTGAAAAAACCAAAATTTGAGAATGATTGTTAAAATGAAATCGAAAAAAATCACGAACAAGAGTAAAATTTTTTAGGAAACGGGGAAAAGCAAAGATCAAAATTTATGCATATTTTATTTTTCAAAGCACGAAAAACGAAATTGAAATGAAATTTAGGTCGTATTTCATACGTAGAATTCAATTTTCATGAGAAATCGCAAAAATTTTTCCATTTTTCATGTAAAAATTCAAAAAATTTGGAAAAAAATCAAAAAGAAAATTGTCCCAAAGGCTGTTGGCAACGGTTAAGCGTTGAATACTCAGTCAACGGCGGCCGCATTTCGCTGCCTGCGTGGTAAGACCCGCCAAAGGGTCGGGTGGCATGCGCCTTTAAACTGTCTCGTCGTCTCGTCGTGCACTCTCTCGCC
>LR572991.1:0-29517 GCA_900536345.3 Caenorhabditis sp. 39 LS-2015 | reverse complement strand
AAGATGCTCAAAGAAAAATGAGGAAAAATGAGAAAAAGAAAAAAATGTTGCCGACTACAAGGATCGAACCCAACCCCTTCCTCATAGATGCCACCCCTCTTACCCACTAGACCAACTGATTGATGGATTCCATGGGAATCCAGAGCGTACAGGTGCGCGCTCCCGATTTCTCGGGTTCGTGTGCCAAAACATGCGATTTCAAGAGCAAAATGGAGCATTTTCCAAAAATTTCGAGATATCCCGAATCTGATTAGATATTTGTGATCCTCGTGATCTCAGCTTTCCATACGTACCTTTAACGCAACGATTGGATGCCTTCACAGTTTTTCGATCACATGAAGCCTCAAAAGCTTACGCCATCAAAAACACTTCATGGTGCATCTATTTAGACCCCCACCTACCGCTGTGCCAATTTTTAGCCAAATCTATCCTGGGGACCTAAAATACTTCCCTTGTTAGCGACAAGTATTCCTGAAATTAAAATCGCTGCAAGACCTTACAGCTCCAACCCAATACCACCAACCGGCTTCACCTCCTTCAACCCATCCAATCATCCAACCGATCCATCCGACCGCCTACTTTGCTCCTCCAGTCAATGGAAATGGGCACTACCGTAATTATTTCTCTCCCATATATTTTTTTTTTCAATTTTCCACTTCCAGACC
This sequence comes from Caenorhabditis sp. 39 LS-2015, assembly GCA_900536345.3. Lineage (NCBI taxonomy): Eukaryota > Metazoa > Nematoda > Chromadorea > Rhabditida > Rhabditidae > Caenorhabditis > Caenorhabditis waitukubuli. The sequence continues at coordinate 28,852 of LR572991.1, read as the reverse complement.
ATCAAATAACTCCACAGCCGCCCCCAGTCCAGCCAGCGATGACTCGTCACAATCTGCCAACTGCAAACTTATTGGAAGAGGTGCAGCGTCGTTTGGGAGCTGTTTCGTTGGATCGGAAGGCTCATGCTAGACGTGGTGGTAAGTTTGGGAATTTCGGGTCTTGGCACGAAAATAGAAATCAAAGTCGTCAGGTGTTAGTTCCCTGAAACCATCGGCAGTGAGTAAAGGAATGGGAAGGGAAAGGTGAACCCCTCTCATTCTGATTAGGATAGCTGATTAGGAGGATTAGTCTAGGATTCTGCTAGCCATAATAAACCAGTTCATCATTCCAAAAGCTAGTTTTCTGTTGTTCCAGATCCAAATCAACCAGCTGCAGCTCCTGCACCATCTGGACATTATAGTGAGTTGTCGTTTGGACTATAAGTTGTTCTTCTAGGCCAGAATAATATCAGTTTATCAAGTTTACCGCTTTTTCCAGATCCCGGACCCCCGGCCAACGGTGCCGCCCATTCAGTTTCATTTGCTCCTCACATTCCGAACCATCTGGTACCACAGCAACCACATCAAAGGGTTCATCCTCCGGGAATCAATCGTAAGTGAGCTTTTATCTGTTTTTTTGTTTTTTTTAAATTAAATTTTGCTAGAGGGGCCTGATTGTGAGAACTGGTGACTGAGAGTGTGAAAAAGTGCGAAAGCTCGTGGAGACTTAGCAAAGTGCAAACTCAACTAACTCATGAGTTGCGAAACGTCGGGGTGTTTTGCGCTGCGAACCGAACTGTCAGCCGTTTGAACAGATATGAAATGAACAGATGTTACGGAATAATTAGTTACTAGGGAGTTGTGAAACGTCGGGAGGTTTCTTCACAATAACTCCTCATGAATAGTGACCCGCAGAAGAAAGTCAAGTCAAGCCAGAACGAACAACACCCTACATATTAGCATATTAGACAGTACCATGGCTCCCACGCCACCATATTGTTATTCTGCACAGTTCATTTTCTCTCGTTCTCTTCCCTCTCGCGCTCACTACCCTCCACCCACTATGGTACCCTCCCAAGCGATTAGCAGTCACACGCGAGAACGCTAAATAGCCTAGTCCACGTGGCGCCGCTCCTCTTCCACGGCCTCGCGGGTCACGCCTCGATTTAAAAATATTCAGATGTGTGTTACCGTATTTGTCATCATTTTCTGTCTTTTCGTGGCGTGACCCTTGAGGGCTGTGGACGAGGAGCGGCGTCGCATGACCTAGGCCATTCAACTTGAGACTGCTAATTCTATATGTTTTTTGTCTTCAGAACCAATGAATCCAGGGCCTCCGCAACATCTCCCGCAGCCTACTGTATCAAATCCGCAACAGAATTCCAATGTCCCGGCCCCAGTGATGATGGCACCTCAACGACCCGCTCCAGCTCCTCAGTACTACATGGGCTTTGTGAATCCTCAACAAGCTCCATATATGACACCGATTTGTAAGTGTTTTTTATCCTAGAAAACTGTATGTATAAATATCTAATTTCATCTAATCCATTATGTAGATCAACCACAATACGCATATGGCTACCCTACCGCCCACTACAATGCTCCACTGTTTTATGGTAACTCAAACTCAAGCTTTACAATTAGAAAATCCCCTGACAATCCTCTCCAGTTCCTCCTCCAGCCCCGCAGCCTTCCTTCGTCCCATCGCCAGTTCCTCCTCGCTTCCAAACCAACGGAACAATGCCTGCAGCCGAAGCGGCTCAAGTCCCAGAATCAATTCTGTTCAAAGAACTGCATCACAGAACCGCCAGAATCTTTATGGCGCAGGTGACTTTGGACTCGGATACCATGTACGACACCGGGTTCATGGTCATGAGGCCTGATGGTACCTCGACCATGAAAGACTCAAATATGGTGTTGGATTATAATGGTGAGAGGCTGATCCAGAAGTTGAAAACTCCCCTAAAATAAGTTTTCCTTCCAGTCTGGCGAATCATGTGCAAACGTTGTCACAAACTCTTCAACTCTCCCGCTCCATGTGTCTACCATCCATCCCCTCGCTCCAAAGACTGTTGCAATAACCAAGCGAATCCCTGCACCATCGGCAAAGGCCATATTCACGCGAAAATCAGCGTCCCACAGTGCAAAACATTCGTGCAGACGCCCGAATCGACGACGAATTGGCAGTGGGAGGATCCGAGAGATATCAATGTTCTGGCACTCGACACAGAGATGGTATTCACTTCGAATGGCTTGGAAGCCGCCCGGGTTACACTTCTCACTCAGTATGGCGAGGTGCTGTTTGATCAATTCATTCGTCCGGCTGGAAAGATTATTGATTTTAATACGAGATTTTCTGGAATTCGTCCGGGCAATTTGGATAGGGCGAAACCGCTTCATGAGGTAGGACATCAATGCGAAATCCAACCTCATCTCATCTCATCTCTTTTCAGATCCGTCGCGATCTCTTCAACTACATCAACAAGCAAACCGTCCTAATCGGTCATCACCTCGCCAACGACCTCAAAGCTCTCCGTCTCATCCACCCAACCGTCATCGACACGGCCGTCCTGTTCTCGGAAAACGGACTGATGCCGGCGCTCAAAAACCTGGCTCATGATCACCTCGGAAAAGTGATCCATGGCGAGGAAAACGGCCACGATTCTGTTCAGGACGCCAAGATTTGCTTGGAGTTAGTGGAGAAAAAGTGGAAGATGCTGGTGGAAAAGTGCGGCAATCGGGCGACGGTTTGGTAGGATTGGAAGGTCAATTTTCGCAGAATTTCATATCGATTGATTACTATACTACCTGTCCCTACAAATCTCCATATCTTCATGTCTTTCCTCTTTCATCATCTTCATCTTATTTGCCATTAATCCATTACCAGAAATGCGGCGCAGCCGCACGTTCATTCTGGTTAATCCATTATCAATTTACCCTCCCTTCCAATTAATTGTCACTTAAAAAATCCTTTCGCATTTTTCCTCCCCCTTCCTAATGATTTATCCTTCTGAAAATATTCAAATAATATGAAAAAACCGTCATTTGCATCAAAAATTCTTATTGTTGACATGTGGGAAAACACCCCCGATGCAATCGCTTTGTTGGCAGAGAAAACATTTTTTTCTTTTTCAGTTTTCCCGACAAACTGTACAGTTTTATCATTGGAAATATGTATCAGAGGAGATATGCCATGGTCATGAGTGATTTAAGCCTGGGCTAGTCCTGGGGCAAGCCTGACCGAGTTATTGTCTAAGCTTACTCTATTCTGACAATGAGTGGTTTTGGACAAGCCTACATAGCGAATAGAACGCACTTGGGCGATGCTTTGTCCAAGCCTGGAATATAACTGAATCAGTCCTGATCTAAGCCTTGTCTAGCCCTAGGATAAGCCTGACCTAGTCCTTGTCTATGCCTAGTCTGTTCTGAGCGACTTTGGACTAGCCTACATAGCAAATCGGATGCCCCTTAGCGATGCCTTGCCTAAGCCTGACTTAGTCCTGATCAAGGCCTGGAATAGAACTTAGTTTGTCCTTATGCAAACCTTGCCTAAACCTTGGGAATAGCTGTCCCAAGCCATCACTCAACAGAGGTTTGCCTGGTGGCCGCCCCACCCGTTGATGTGAGACCCTTCGATTAGCCGCTTCCCAGGTCGTAAACTGATTTTTCCCATCCTTCCATTTTTATCTCAAATTTTACTATTTTTAGCAATAGTTTCATAACCCATAAACTTCAAATTCCCTTTCCTTAACAGAACATCGAATTCTTCCTTGCTCGACGATTTCAGCACTTGTAAATAGATAACATCTATTTTATCTAAAATACGGTGAAAGATATCAAAAAACGGTCAATTACAAAAACACTTGAAATGTCAAGGGCTACAAGTTTTTAGTTGACAATTTTTTGATAGCTTTTACTGTTGCGGAGATATATGTCAAGTTACACAGACATTGTCTATGTGACGGTAACTGCGTGCAGGTGGTAAGTATACATTTTGAACAGACAATATCTCGGAACCGGTGAAAGATATCAAAAAACGGTCAACTAACAAAATACGCAAAATATCAAGGGCTACAACTTTTTAATTGACAGTTTTTTGATATCTTCAACGATTCTCCAAATAAATGCATAAATACCGTAATTTTTTTTTCAAATTCACCAAATCCTCCAGTTCTGAAACTTTTCATGCTCCAGATGCCCTACCTAATGGGTGTGTCAGTATCAGTGCCCAGGAACTCAAGCTTATCAGTTAGTGATAGTGTGTGTTATCAGTAAGAGACGCAGATGGTACGACATTAGGCAAAGAGGTGACATATTTGCTTGAAGAGAGGCAACGACGATGTTTGTTCTCCCACGTTCCTCTTCTACTTTTCGCGTCCGTCTTACTTTCTGTATATGGTCATTTTTTTGTTATGCATATAAATTTTTGCTAAATTTTTTTTAGTTAGTTCTAGTAGAATTTTTTTTTTAATTTTGAAAAAAATTCAACACTATTTAGTGTTTCATGAAAAACTTGAATTTGAAATTTTCAAGAAAAGAACCAATCATTGGATATTTAGGTCGTGGGTTGCGAAACGTCGGGGTGTGCCAAATTTTTCACTGTTTCAGAAAAATTCCAATTTATTGAGCGACAATGAAATCTGATGCGGTGTACGCAATTTCCACAATTGTCCAATTTTTCCAAAATCCACCAAAAATGTTCTTCTTGGGTCTTGAAATGGTCGAGATTTGAACTCACAATCAGTTTTCCATTTGAAAGCGGCTGTAACGTTTCGCAACTTGAATAATCTTGGTTTTTTTCTTGGAAAGGTTAGTAGTAGCTTCAATGGAACGAGACCCCGACGTTTCGCAACTCTATAGATGAAGATTCCATCAAGACTGATTTAGTTCCATACCAGTCTTACAAGTTAGGTAAGGACTAATTGTAGGTCAGGCACATACATCCAAGGTCTGACTCTAAATAGGCTAGACATAGTCAAGGACTAGGCTAGGCTTGCCCCAGGACTAGACGAGGATGTTTTGCAGCGCTTGTTTTTTTTATTTTTATTTTTTATTTTTTTGCTATTCAAAGTCTCCCTCCGCAATGTTACCAGGGCTCTTTTGTCCGAAAACGATAAAAGGCAGAGTAGTGAACAGCGGCTGTACATAATCCCCTTGTTATTCTGATAATCCCCCTTTCCCCCTCCACTTTCTCATTTTCATATCCAACACCTGCTCTCCAATATCCATGACAACGTGCCGCCCGAATCCCGTTGCATTCACGTATTCCAATTCCAAATCTCCGCTTCTTTTTGTTTTATTTTTTGTTTCGCTTTCGTCGTCCCGTCGGCTGTCAGGAACAATTCGCAGCCGAACGTCTTTAGCCGTTTTTCAGGGGAAATTTCTATTTTTTTTCGAAAAGTGTTCAATTTGCATCAATAATACAATCAGGAAAATATGATAATTTCCATTTCCCTGAAAAACGTGAAGCTGAAACTCGGCTGCAAAATGTCTCGTTTTCTAAATATTTTTTTAACGGAAAGTCATTGAGATGTTGACTCTGCTAAATCGTTCTGAATTAGGGATTATTTTAATTTTTTTTAATTTTCTCCATGGTTTGGTCCAGTTTTTTCAAATTTAATTCCAGTAATTTCAAAACTTTAGTTTTTCTCCGATTTAGTTTTAGTTCCATACTTACAAAATTCAATTCCAAATATTTCGGCGATTTTCCAGTTTTTTCCATTTATCTCCCATTTTCGTCAAATTTAACTCCAAAAAATTTACCAGAGGACTTTTCTTTAGATTTTCGAATATCTTTGACAACTTACATAAAATGTTTTCTCAAAAAATAAACACCTTTCTGAAAAAAACAATTAAACGTTCGGCTGAGCCATCGCCGTAAAACGACGAGAAAAAACATGGAGATCTGCACCAAAATTCAACATGAAAATCTCGTAGAAACTTGGTATAAAGCAAACAAACGCGAATCCTTCCGTTTTTTAGTTTTTTTGGAAGCCAAAACTGACGGGTTTATAGCTTTTTGCGGACGGGAAAGGTAAGAAAAATTTGAAAAAAAAATTTCGAAATTTTTTTTTTTCACTTTGTTTCAAATTTTCTCAATTTTTCCTTCAATTTTTTTAAAAAATAATCTATACTTTTTCCTATGCTTATTTATATAAAAAATAGAATAAAATAAAATGAAAAATCGAAAAAAGCAGCGATAAACCCTTCCTCCGAAAACTGGGTAAACGGGGTGTCTTTTATCGATACCGCTGCGTGTCACCTCTTTCCCGTTCTCCGCTGAACAATAGAACAATTAATGTCAGTTTGCAACTCGGAAAATGTTACTTTTCTCGAATTATTCTACTTTTTTAATAATTTTCGCAAAAAATCACCGAAAAATCACCTGAAAATCCCTCAAACCGACGCCTATATATACGCCTTGGTGCCACGCAGCTCTGTTGCAGGGTTGGCCTAGTGGCTAACGCGCTTGCCTTTTGTTCAATTTTAGGTCCCAAGTTCGAGTTTTTCCCGCTCAAATTTCCTTTTGCACAGTTCAAATCGCTGTTTTAACATTATAGAAACTGAACGCAAGCCTCCCCCGGCACCTAAACAAACACAGACATCTGGCGAGGGGTCAAGGGGAAATTTTCGAACTTTTGGCTGGCATCGTGAACATTTTCTTTCAAAATCGCTCAAAATCATTTTTTTCCTCAAATTTTCTCAAGTTACTTTCAGAAATGCGAAGTAAAATCCGTTACCAACTGCTGGAATCTTCGAGTTCGTCGAAAACCTCTCGCTACATTTGGATATTTCTTTTCCTCGCCTCGCTAGTCCTCGTGTACTACAAAGTGTTCCATCAGTATACTGGGAATATCTACAGTAAGCTTGCTCAGGGTTACTGTACCTAGAAAAAAAAGTTCAGATGGTCTCGTGTCCGATAATCAGAACCCGATGACTTATGAGAAGGTAATGGACGATTTGAGGAGGGAGATCAGCGAGAGGAATCGGATTATTGACGAGATGCAGAAGGATTTCAAGCAATTGGAAATTAAGAGTGATTTTGTGAGTTTTTGGAGGCATAATGGAAGTGCCAATGTTTGGTTTCAATTTCAGAAAAACTACTATCGAAGACGGCCTGAAACGGCACATGTTGATTGTGGAAGAGTGCTTTCTGGGGATAAGGTTAGTGATTTTCTCTGGGGTTGGGTAGCACGACGTTTCGCAACCTGAAAGTTATAAGCCGCGACGTTTCGCAAGCAATAAGCTTCAAAACTTTGACGTTTTCTAACCGCGACGTTTCGCAACTTGAATATTTCGAAACTGCGCCATTTTGCAACTGAAAACTTCGAAGCTTGGACGTTCTTTACCGCGATGTTTCGCAACTAGAAAACTTCAAAATTTGTCATTTGGCAACCCCGACGTTTCGCAACCAAGAACTTTTTCAAACCGCGACATTTTGCCACCGAAAGGGTTTTAAGCTGCGACGTTTCGCAACCAATAAGCTTCAAAACTTTGACGTTTCCTAACCGCGACGTTTCGCAACTTGAAGATTTTGAAACTGCGACGCTTCGCAACCAATAAGTTTCCAAACTTTGACGTTTTCTAACTGCGACATTTCGCTACTGAAAAGCTTTGAAATTTTGACCTTTCGCAACCCCGACGTTTCCCAACTTGTAATGTGTTTTTGAGCCGCGACGTTTTGCAACTTTGATGTTTTCTAGGTCTCAAAACAATGAGAAAGCTCTTCTAATTATTTACAGTTTCTAAAATTCTACTTTTTCAATTTTTTTGAAACAGTCATAGTCATTTGGTTTTTCCCAATAGAATCTACAAAAAATAAGCAAAGTCCTGATTTCAATGGTTGCGAAACGTTACACTCAAAAAGTAAAAAGTTGCGAAACGTCGGGGTGCCTATAGTTGGATATCAACGTTTTGCTACTGAAAAGTTTTGAAACTTTGACGTTTTCGAGCCGCGACGTTTCGCAACCTCTACGTTTCTCACCCAATCCAAAAAACACTACAACCAATGATCCTGCCCTCGTCTCGTCTTTCCAAACCCCCCCCCCTCTTACCTTTCCCTCCCAAATAAAAAGTTGCGAAACGTTACACCAATTAACCCACGTTTTCAGGCCTACCTCGAAGCAGTTTCGGGTGCCAAAAACCGGATAAAAATCACGGAAACCCCGAATCTGAACATGACCTGTGAAGCGATAATGGGCCGAATTCTGCCGGAGGAAGCGAATTTGAGACAACTGAAGAACGGGGTGGCATTCGCGAGGATCGTGTACACGGACTATGAGATGATCGAGAAACAAGTGCAGATGTCCTACCATCCGCAGAACTCGTTTTGTTTCGCAATCGATCGAAAGTCCAAGAAGGAGTTCCATGAGAGCTTGAGAGCTCTCGCCGCGTGTTTGCCAAATGTTTTGTTGCTTCCTGGTGGGTTCAGTTTTTGTGTGGAGACCTTATCGCGACGTTTCGCAAGTTTTATTAGAAGTTTTCCAGAGGACAACTTGGTTGCGAAACGTCGGGGTCTTAAAAATGGACAAAACTAAAATTACAGTTTCGAAAATTTTATTTTTTCAACTTTTTGAAACAGTTATATTAAAGAATCATACAGTCTGATAAAATCTACGTGAAACTGACCAGAAAGTCCTAATTTTCCTGATTATGAGATGTAAAAGTGATTGCGAAACGTTACACTTGAAAAGTGGAAAGTTGCGAAACGTCGGTGCGCCATTTTTTAGTTTTGCATCAAGTTTTACTGATTTCTCAGTGAGTCTGGACGAAAACGCCCCGACCTTTCGCAACTTTCTAGCAGTTTTGATCATCGAAATCTACGATTGTTTATGGTTGCGTAACGTCGGGGTCTCAAAAATCGAATAAATGGAGCTAAAATTATTTTCAGTTTTGAAATGTTTATTTTTTCAACTTTTTGAAACAGTTATAATCATGATGAGTTGTTGAAACTTTAAAATTTTGCAAAAATTGACCAAAAAAAATGGTTGCGAAACGTCGGGGTGTCAATTTTCTCCGTTGAGCAGCAAATTTAAATTAAAAAATTGCCCCGACGTTTCGCAACCACCAAGTTTTTGCACCACGACGTTTGGCAGCTACAATAGCTTCAATGTTCCGCAATTCGGTCAGTTCACAACTACGACATTTCGCAACTTTCTAGCAGCTTTTTTCACCAACAAAATGTACGTTTGTCTATGGTTGCGAAGCGTCGGGGTCTCAGGAAATCGGGAAATTATCTTTCAATTATTAAACGTTTCAACAAAAAAAAAAAATTTCAAATTTTTTGAAACAGTTATCATTCTTATACAATAACTTTCTTATTCTGTCCGGATTTCCGTTTTTCCGTATGTCCGTTTTTCCGTTTGTATTTCTGTGCGCACTTTTTTTCGTGCAACACAAAATTTCGAACCCGCGGGCATACGCACAGAAAACAAGCACGTAACCACTCGGCCATCGTGTTCATTTCAACGGAATGGGAAAAAGGGAATGGTATTCACGCGGAAACCGAAAATATCCAGAAAAGAGACACTAGGGGTAGCCGGAAATTTCACGTGGGTTTCACGTTGACATGTCCGGACGTAATAAATAACACTTATTAGAAATTGTCTAGGAAAACTGTAACCCAGCTGGAAACGGCGGCGATAGCCGCCGGAGCCAGATTTTTTAGTTAACGCGGCAATATGCTTACCAGGCTGGTAATTTATAAGCATATTGCCGCGTTAACTAAAAAATCTGCAAAAGTTGACTGCGAAATCCTAATTTTCCTGATTATGAGATAAAAATGGTTGCGAAACGTGGGGGTGTCAATTTTCTCTGTTTAGCAGCAAATCTCAGTGAAAAAGTTACCCCGACGTTTCGCAACCACCAAATTTTTGCACCACGACGTTTCGCAACTTTACTTTTATTTTTTCAAAATTGCGTAATTTTTATCATCCGTTTATAGTTGCGAAACGTCGGGATTTCAAAAAAGGAAATACTCTGTCAAAAAATATTGACAGTTTCGAGAATTTCGTTTTTTCCAATTTTGTTGAAACAGTTATTATTCTTGATTTGTAAAACCTACAACAACCATCTAAAAGATGAGAAATTGATTGCGAAACGTTACATTTGAAAAGTGGAAAGTTGCGGAACGTCGGGGTGCCGATGTTTTTGGTTTTGCTGCAAGTCAAGACGAATAAGTTGGCCCGACGTTTCGCAACCACGAAATTTTCGAACCACAAAGTTTTGCAACTTTTTCGCTCAATTTTCATCAAAAACAAGCGTTGTTCATGGTTGCGAAACGTCGCAATCCAAAAAAAACCAATTTTTTCCAAAAATTTTCAAAAACCCCCATTTTTCAGACGAAGAAACGGTCGATTCGTCCGGCCACAACATCAACTTGGCCCACTACAATTGCATGCGTGCCCTGATCAACAAACCGGGTTGGAACTACGTGATTCTGCTCCAGAATCACGACGTCATCACCAAATCGGTGTACGAGTTGGAGCAGGTGTACGAGTGGCTCGGCGGGGCGAACGACATCGAAATAACACCGGAAAGCGGAAGATTGAACAAGAAGTTCAAGTGGGATCCGCGGTCGTTGAGGCTTTTTAGAAATGGTGAGAGTAGTGGAAAATTGCGTAAAAATCGAATTTTGTTCTTCACAATTGGTACCATGTCTATCTATTTGGCTGCGTATCTCCGCAACGGTGAGAGATATCAAAAAATGGTCAACTACAACATTGTAGCCTTTAATATTTTGCGCATTTTTGTAGTTGACAATTTTTTGATGTTTTTTACGGTTTTTAAAATAGCAAAATGCATGCACACTTCAAACCAAAGCTAGACATCTGGATTTCATTTTGAACATGACGTAACTTTCGTAAAATAGAAGTGGTGGATATAATTATTTTTTTAAAAGTGATTTTTACTATATAAACTGTTAATTTATATCAAAAGAAAAGCGATCTCTCACTGTCCATTATTTTCTTTTCAGTTTGCCTTTATCCCCTGAAACAGTAGCGAGAGTCACGGCGATAAAGGTGTGCATATATTTTGCTTTATATCCCAGGAACAGTAAGAGATATCAAAAAATTGTTAACTACAAAAATACGCAAAATATCAAGGGCTACAATTTCTCAGTTGATTATTTGTTGATACCTTTTACCGTTTTGGAGATACTTAGCAAAACACATGGTACCCAGTGCAAATTAAATTTACTGTTTCGTAATTTTCAAAAAACTGAGATTTTCTTGGCTGAAATTAATAATCTGCTGCTGTAAATAGTAGCTATTTGTTATTTAAGTTTACCAAAAAACATGACACTCCAAAGTTTCGCAAATTATAACTTTTATGCATGTAGTTGGACATATATATCCATCCTGAAAGTTTTGCCCTAGGTATTTAGGTATTTTAAAATTTATCTCCATAACAAGAAGAGATATCAATAAACGGTCAATTAACAAAATGCACCAAACATCAAGGGCTACAACTTCCTAATTGACAATTATTCAATATCTCTTGCCGTTCCCCAGTTACGCAACAAAATAAAAATATTCCCCGTCAATTTTGCAACTTTCCCCAAAAAATCGATATGTTTCAGAGTCCGGAATCGACGAAAACGTGTTAAATTCCAAGATGAAGTTTGCCAAGGGGGCGGCGCAGGGTTCAATGTCCCGGGCGGCAGTGGATTGGATGGTTCGGACCGCCGATTTGACGACTTATATTGCACAGTGGAATAATGGGGTGAGGAAAGTGGGCGGGGCCTATTAGAGTGGTCTCGCAACGAATACCTGTAACCAAAGTTGAATTGAAAAAATAATAATAATGACATTTTGCATTTGTGAAACAGCGATTTTTGACTTAGATGTTTCGCAACTAACTATAGCGAATCTAGGTGCAATTAGAGTTGCGAAACGTCGGGGCAACATATGTATCTTGCCTCGCAGCAAAACCAAAAACATGGGCACCCTGACGTTTCGCAACTTTCCACTTTTCAAGTGTAACGTTTCGCAACCAATTTCTCATCTTGTAATCAGGAAAATAGGGAGTTCTAGATGGTTTTTGCAGGTTTTGGAAAACTAATAATAATAACTGTTTCAAAAAAATTGGAAAAAACGAAATTCTCGAAATTGTCAATAGTTTGGTTACATCTGAACCTTTCTTTGACAATGAGATCCCGACGTTTCGCAACCATAGACATTGAAAATTAGCCTACCAAGATTATCACCAAAAACCGGTCAAACCTGGGTTTTCCGATAAAACGGCTCAATTGTCATCATTCGAAAAACGAATAATGATATCCGCGGCTTTCGAGATTTTCGAAAAAAAACTGAACGTTTTCAAATTTCAAAGTCAATTTTTTCGGTGAAAATAGATTTCAATCAGTTTTTCGTCTGATAGAACTTTCAAAACTTGGCCTAATTACAGTTTTATCGTGGAAATTTTTTGAATTTTTCCAGATTTCAAAGTTTTTTGGGGCTTTTAACTCACACTGAAAGGATAATTATGGTTCCACCTTCACTGAAAAACCACTTGTACCTAAAAATGTTCGCTTTCTCCTACAAAACCCCCCTCCTCATTCATTTTCCCTCATTCCAGTCCTTCGGCGTCGACGAGCAATTCATCCAAAGTTTCCAAGTCAGTTCCGACCTCGGAATGCCCGGCCATTTCACCGACGAGTGTCTGAAACGTGGAAAGAACACTGACTTCGTGTCCAGGTACAATCTACCCATATTGGAGGCATATATGCTTGTAATTTAGAATGTCCCAATGGCTGTATGGAGATGGTGAGAAATGCGGATCGAAAACCGTTCGCCACGCGATTTGTCTCCTTGGACTCGAGGATTTGAGGACTTTGGCTGCATACCCGAACATCATGTTCAATAAGGTACCATAACTAGAGAACCAAAAGAGATACAAAAAAGTGGTCAACTACAAAGTTGTAGCTCACAAAATTTTCCACATTTTTGCAGTTGACAACTTTTTGCTATCACTAACGGTTATCAAGTTATCAGCGTTTCCAGATGCTGCCCTCCTTTGACTACGCCGTCGTCGAATGCGCCGCCGAACTTTTGCATAATCGGACGTTTTTGGGGCAGGTGGATCATGAATTGGAGAAGGATTACTATACAAATATGGTTAATGTAAATAAGAAAATTCAAAAATCCCCGGAGAAATCCAATTTTTTCCCAGGTTCTCTACCACAAACACCACAAAGATCCGGATTTCAAGTTGGAATGCACGCCGAGTTACAAAAGATGGGCGGAACGGCAGTATCCCTTATAATTATAGTTTAGAATTGTTAATAGTATGTATTTCTAGTCATTTGTTGTCTCTGGTGTTGTTTTGGGTTGATTCGGGTCAAGAATTTTAAAAATTAAAAAAAAAAATTTCAAATTTTTATTTTTTTGTTGTTGCAGATTTTGCGTTAAATCTCAAAAGTGATAACAGCTATTAAAAAGTTGTCAACTACAATGTTGTTTGTCATTTTAATTGCAACAACTTTGTTGTTGACAACTTTTTCAGAAAATCGATAGTTTCAAAGTTATCAGCAATAAAAAATGACCTATTTTTCAAAAGTTGGATTATGCGCTAGACAGAGCGTTCCAGCAACCAGAACAGAAAAGCCGTTATATCTAAAAAGTAGTAAGAGCTATCAAAAAGCAATTAACTACAAAGTTGTAGCCCTTGATATTTTGCGTGTTTTTGTAGTTGACAACTTTTTTGTATCTATAACCAATCGTGAGATAAAATGGCTGGAAAATAAACCTACCTGAAAATCGATAAATCCAAAGTTCCAAAGCTCATTTTTAATAGATTTTTCTTTAAAAAACAACAAACCCTTCCCCTCCTCCTCTTCCCCCGCAGCTTCCATCCATCCGTTCTTCCAGTCACCAAGAAGAATGCAATGTTTTCAAATGCATGCCCTCTCTGCGTCTCTCCCTCTCTCACCTCCTCCAGATGCTTCCTCCATTCCTCCAATTTCCCTTTCCCCTTCCAACCCCAAATGTTTATACTAAAATGTGCCAGAATCTGTGTTCTCCTCACAATTCCCTCCATTCTCATCTACTCAATGTCCCCCAAAATCGCCTCGATTGATCGATTCTGGAAGAGCGAGAGAGTACGTGGTACGGCGAGACGCAGAGAGACGGAACACGTGGATTGCGGCAGGATTTTGGCGGGAGATCGGGTCGGGTGTCAGATGGTACAGTAATCCTTCAACTGCTCTGATTTCAGAACTATACATCCCGGTTCATCAACGACTCCAGAATCCCTATGGTACCCGACGTCTTCAACCTGGACATGTCTTGTCGTGGAATCCAAACACGTGTCGTTCCGCTTTTCGCTCATCTGAATCCGCTGAAAATCGCTGTCGTATTCGCCAGAATCGTCTATCGAGACTATGAGTTTCTCGAGAAGCAAGTGCAGATGTCGTTTCATCCGCAGAACCTTTTCTGTTTTGCACTTGACTCGAAGGCGTCGGATGACTTTAAATGGAGGATTAGGAGGCTTGCAAGGTGTCTTCCGAACGTGTATGTTATGGATTGTAAGTGTAAAAAAAAAAAAGATTGACCTTGGGGAGGAATTGAACCCGGGACCCAAATTTCAAAACCAAGCGCGTTAGCGCTGCGCCAACGCTCACTTCCACCGCATCGCGCAAATGCCTATGATATCCTTGCCGTTTCAGCGGAGCTGCCCATCGATTCCGCTGGCCACAACATGAATTTCGCTCACTACCAGTGCATGGAAAAACTGATAAAACTGCCGAATTGGAGCTATTTCATCTTAATGCAAAACCACGATGTCATTGGCAAGTCGATATATCAAATCTCTCAAATTTTCGAGCTTCTCAATGGAGCAAACGACGTGGAAATCGATAAAGAGTTCGGGAGGATTGATAAGAGTTTCCGATGGGATTTAAGGACTCTGGAACTTTTCCGAGATGAGTCACTGGTCTCCGAGGATGTCCTAAATCGGTCTGTGAACCTTTACAAAGGATCAGTTCAAGGATCCCTGTCGCGGAAGGCAGTTGAGTGGATGGTTCGGGTTGCCGACCCGTTTTTGTTCATGGAACAGTGGAATCAAGGGGTAAGGAGGACTTTATGATGGTGGAAAACATTTTGTTTAAGGGCTACGGTGTCGATGAACAATGGTTGGCCACATTTCAAGCCAATGAATTCCTCGAAATGCCTGGTCATTTCACTGGAAAATGCGTCAATCAGACTGGGAAACGAACGGATTTCATTTCAAGGTGAATATCTTGGGAGTGATAAGAGATAGCTAAAAGTTGTCAACTAACCACTTGTAGCCAAGGTTATTTCGGACATTTGGTCAGTTGACAACTTTTTGATAGCTCTTACGACTGATAAGATAATAAACATTGAAAAATAATAAATTTAATTTTTTTTTGAAAATTTCAATTTTTTCATGAAACTCTGAAATTATTGTTTTTAGATGGAGCAAATGGGCATTTCCAGACGAAAAAGACACAAAATGCGGCAGCAAAATGATTCGTCACGGCGTCTGTTTACTAGGAATCGAGGACTTGGAAATTGTCGCCAAGATGCCGAACATCATGTTTAATAAGGTACCCCCTTTACTTTGCAGCTTTATAACTAAAGAACCAAAAAAGATACAAAAAAGTTGTCAACTGCAAAATTGTAGCTCACAAAATTTGCCACATTTTTGTAGTTGACAACTTTTTGCTATCACCAACGGTTATCAACTTATAAGTGTTTTCAGATGATGCCCTCCTTCGACTATACCATCGTCGAATGCACTGCTGAACTTCTCTATAATCGGACGTTTTTGGGACAGGAAGGTCAGGATTTTGAAGAGGACTATTATAGCAGTATGGTTAACGTAAGACGGTTTTTTTCGACTGATAAGAATGATAATATTTAGGTTGTATATCACAAACATCATCATGAGCCAGGTTACGTGTTAAACTGCACTTCGGGTTATGGAAAGTCGTGGAATGAGAGGAAGTATCCGTTGTGAAAATTGAAAATGTGTTTTGGGTCGGATGAAGAGCATGTATTGATTCTGTTTGAGTGATTTTCTAAATAATATGCACTTGAAACTGTGAAAAAATGAAGCAGATCAACATCGAAAAGTCATCTAAATTCTAGATAATTTTCCACATGGAAATCGACTTTTTCAAGTTGAAACTTTGTCAAAAAACTCCAGCAAAACTCAAGTAACAAGAAACAATTTTGAAAAAAAAGTTGGTCAGCGTGGGGATTGAACCCTGGACAGCAGAATGATAGATATTCAGCGCTGGAGCCAATTGAGCTAAACCTGCAGTCGGTTGATCGTTGGGATGGTCGAATAGCTGTTGATTTATTTACAAAATTTGGATCTGAAACTGAAACTGAAACTGCGACGTTTCGCAACCAACTCAGATTAGGTTGAGAATCAGGATACAAGTTTCATTCATGCTTCGGCTGAGTAGGGTGTTAAATTTGCAAAACGTGGCGGTTGCGAAACGTCGTAGCTGCAAGTCATTAAAGTTGGGGAAAGCATCGTTGCGAAATGTCGCTGTTCAAAAATTTTGTGGTTGCGAAACGTCGGGGTCACGAAAAGTTACAGTTTCATGAGTGAAAATTGCGGTTGCGAAACGTTACAGTTGCAGAAGAGGAAGTAGCAAAACATCGGAACTGAGCAATAAACAGTTGCGAAACGTCCTAGTTTGAAAATTCTGTGGTTTCGAAACGTTACAGTCACATTCGTAATGTAAAAAAATCCGAAACTTTCCGTTTCAGAAATTTGGTAAGTTGCGAATTGTCGTAGTTCCAAGATCGGGATTCAATAAAAAGTGCATCACTCAAGGATATTCCTTCTCTTCATCCAAAGTGAAAGATGCGAAACGTCGTGGTTGTGAAACGTCGGACTTAATTCCAAGATCGTAATTCAACAGTTTCCTTTCCCATATGTGAAAAAACTCCCAATTTCCCCAACTCCTCATAAAAAAATCAGTCGAAACCGCAAATCCATCCAACGTGAAAGTTGCGAAACGTCGTAGCTTCAAAATTGTGATCTATAATTCAAATTGAAAAAAAAACCATCTGGTCTCTTGCGGGATCAGTTCGTCGCACCGTTGAATAAAAGTTGATATATATTTAAAAAAAAAACCATCGAAACCGTAAATTGCTCATGATAATCCCCAATGCCCCTGAAACCCAAACCCCAAAATGCAAATGCGAAACGACATGCAAATTGTGCTCTTCTTCCCGTCCAAAATACCCATCCATCTCTAACTTGTCACAACGTTTCTCTGATTAACTGATTCATTGAATGCCGGAGAGAAGGAGGAGAAGGAGAAGGGGAAGGGGCCCCTTCTCCAAGTAACTCCACTACTACTACTACTACTGCTTCCACCACTACTACTCATACCCTTTCTCCTTCCCCTTCTTCCCCTTTCACAATGCAATACCCCTTCTCTTCGATGTCTGCGTCTCCTCTCTCTCTCTTTTCCCTCGTTTTCTTCTCCGTCTCCGTCTCGATTTTTCGGAGAGCAACAAGAAGAAGAAGAAGAAGGTCCAAGGTTCCTCCTCCTCCTCCTCGCCCCGGCGGCGGCCACCGACATTTTTATTTGTCCATCGTCATTTTTCACTTCTCTTTCTTTTCCTTTTTTGTTGCTTTTTCCTTCTCGCTTTTTGGTTCTTTTTGGTTTCTTTTGTGTGTGACATTTTTCTGTTTCATTGGGTCGTCGGTCAAGTCTTCATTTTTTTTTTCAAATTTTCCACTCAAAAGCAGCCAAATCTGACTGTGAGGCAATCCTTGGGTAAGCCTGGGGTAAGCCTGACCTACTCCTCTGCAATGCCTAACTTACAATGTTAGCAAAACCCTCCATAATCAAGCTTGAACCATGCCTGAATAAGACACACCTGACCTATGTCTTGCTTAAGTCTGAACTAGTCCTTACATAGGCTTGGAATGTATTTTTCTAGAAGTTTTGTGTCTCTTAACTGTGAGAATTGTAAAAATTTTCAATTCTCCTCACGGGTCACGCCACGAAAAGGCAGAAAATGATGACAAATACGGTAACACACAGCTGAAAACTTTTAAATCGAGGCGTGATCCGCGAGGGCCGTGGACGAGGATCCGGCGCCGCGATTTCTAGGTCATTTAACGTTTTCGCGTGAGACTGACAATATAAAAAATTGAACTCCTACAGCAATCAAACAAATATTTTAAATTCCGGTGAAACATGAGAAAATTGATGAGGTACACA
This sequence comes from Caenorhabditis sp. 39 LS-2015, assembly GCA_900536345.3. Taxonomy (NCBI): domain Eukaryota; kingdom Metazoa; phylum Nematoda; class Chromadorea; order Rhabditida; family Rhabditidae; genus Caenorhabditis; species Caenorhabditis waitukubuli. The sequence continues at coordinate 10,656 of LR572991.1, read as the reverse complement.
TGATTTCTCACGATAAACAGTATATTCTGATTGTGAGACTTCAATTTCTGGTATTTAGTAACGATCAAGAAAAAAAATTCAAAAGCTACCCTGTAATATGTATTTTTATGGCCACCATACCATGCCAATGAATATACTTCTTGATAACATTCACAGGCATATGTCCCTAAACTTTCATTTATTATCTCCTCTCCGTTTCATTCCTGTTTCATCACAGTTTCATAACACTTCTGTCTTCTAAATATTATTATTAGTTTTACCGGTAATTTTGAGATCTTCCACTTTTTCACATCCACCGATTATCTTCTGACTTTCATCCTCCTGTCGTTAAGTTTTTTTCTTCTTTTTCATCACTGTTTCATCTTGTTTTGATAATATGGCGGTATACTTTCATCTCATTGTTTCCGGTTATTTGCCATTTTTGTATCTAGTACTGACCTTGTTTCATCCGTTTCCCTTCCAATTTGATATTGTTTCCCTCTTGTCTTCTTATTCCCAACTGTATTTGTTAAACCACCAGGTTTTAATTTCGGTTGACACAATGTTTATAACCTCTAATTCTCCTTCTGATTTCCTTCCATTTTCTCACAGTATGCCTATTGTCAGAGAACCTTCGGCTCTAAACTCGGTAAGCTAGTCTATTTATGGGCTGACTTACCCGGTTCACGCCCTACGGATTTGTTATTCATGACGGTAGAAGCTAAAAATCGTTATCGACTTCTTGCTGAGGAATCATCTTCATAACCTTCCGGTTTTCTTCCACTGTCCTCCTCCTTTTTCACCTTCCCGTTTCATTTTGATCTCATATTCTTTCCAATTTTTCCACTTTTCACTGCGCTTTTGTTTTTTTCCTTTTCCAATGTTCTGTCATTCTTTTCAAGTCTTGTTTCATTCTCTTCGTACCAGCCTGATCCTGCCGCTTCGCGGCATTCAGGCTGTGAAGAACAGTAGAAAAAGAATCGAATGGGCAAAGACGCGCAGCCTAGGGCAAAGAGGGGCCACGTTGAAATGATTTTTTTTCACGGCGGACAGAATGAACGAATGACAGACATACTCCATTCTTACGCGAATCATCATTCTTATATAATTCTTATATAATAACTTTCTTATTCTGTCCGGATGTCCGTTTTTCCGTTTTTCCGTATGTCCGTTTTTCCGTTTGTATTTCTGTGCGCATTTGACCCGGTCACGTAAAAATCAAATGTTACTCACGCGGAAATCGAACATTTTCAGAAAAAAGACACGCCAGCCTGATGCGGCGCAGTCGCACGTTCAGGCTGGTATATTATAAGAATGATATATATTTTTTCTTTTTTACGTTCAACTGAATTTAATTTTCTCTCTCTTCTCCTTCTCCCAAATTCTCCTTTTTCCTTTCAGTAACCATGCGACAAGCGGCCAACAATCGTCTTCGAAGTTTCGAAAGGGAGATACACATGCTCAGGTTAGTCATTTCATTCTATTCCATTTTCTTTTTTCCAAATGAAAAATACCTCAATTTTTCCACTAATGCTCCACCACATTCACTTTCTAGAATAGAATGCTCTGAACAAGTGGCTCTAGTGCCACTTTTCCGAAATTTGATACCTTTTGAATAAAAAATTCTAATTTTTTGAACGAAAAATTGAATTGAATATGGGAAAATCACTAACAAATTGAATGGAAAACCTTGAAAAAAACTTTTGAAACTGTGAAAATTTAAATTTTTTGTGATACATTTTGCTGGGCAAATCGATGTTGAGGGATGCCTTGGATAGACAAGGCTTGCCCCAGGACTAGACAAGGATTGGGTCAGGACTGATTTATAAGCCGAGATAAGGACTAAATCAGGGCATAGGTCAGGCATGTTCCTTTCGCTGCGTACGTATGCCCAATGCGACCCAGAATAGGTTCGACATTGAGAAAAAGTAGGTCAGGCTTCCCCCAGGTCTCGGTAAGGATTGCATCAGACTTGGCTCGACAGTGACCCTCCGAAACTCTCTCATTCTCTCTCTTTGACGTCCGAAATCCCAAAATCCGCTGAAAAACCATTGCTATTACGTTTTGAGTTGAAAAACGATAGTTACAAAGTGAAAAGTTGCAAAACGTAGGACTGGCTGTTTTTTATTATGATCCGTTAGTCTTTCAGAAATTTGAGAAGATTTTGAAACCGAAAAGTGAAAAATTTAGAGTGATGGTCATTATCATTATCAACATTCACTATCACTGATATTGAATGTCTCTTGCAGAAACGAATGATCATTACGGTTAACTTTCAATTTTCCAATAGAAAAACGCCACTTGAAACGGGAATAAAGTTAGACGGAAAAGTTGATCACTAGACATGAAATGAACATTGCTCTCACATTAATCAATCTCCAAATTGAAAACTGCGTAAATTGGCTGCGTACCTGCGTACCTTTTGAGTATTTAACGTAGATTTGTTGAGCCTCGCGCGCGTGAACCGAGACATTTGAACAAGTGAGGACTTTTTTCAAATTATTCAAATTATTTCAATCTTTCAAAAGAATCAATAAACATAAAACTAAAATATTTCATTTTCGGTTTTCCTTGAAACTGACTGCAATCAAAAAACTCCCAATTATTCTGCACTTTTGCCCATTGAAAATTCCTCAAAATTCCCGGAAGCCGCGCTATTGTTACCGGCCTGAACACCTCCAGTTCCTGCGTGCCGGCGTGGCCGACTGGCTAACAGTCTTCTGTCCCGTTTTGCCATCCCAAGTTCGATTCCTCCCCACCCAAAATTTTTTTTGCAAACTCCAAAAAGTGATAAGAACGTGTTATTTGTTGTTACAATCAGAAAACCACCTAGAATTTCCAATTTCCCTCGACAATGAGAGCTCGCTCGAATTTAGGGCTATTCATCAAAAATAAAGAAAGCTACAATTTGACAATCGTTCGTTCGTTTCCCAGAAAATCAAGAAAAAACACGTCTATCCTATCCGTCGTGCCAATCTATGCATAAAAAGCGCCTATAATTTTCTATATTTGATGACGAAAATACGACGAATATAAATATTTATTTCTTTTCTTTTTTTTTCTCCCCAATTTTCGCCGATTCGATGCGATCGATGCGATTTTGTTGACTTTTCGCCTGTCATTTTTGGCGGCTCTTTGAAATTGAAATCATATGAGCTTTGAGACGTTAACTATATCACCCCGACGTTTCGCAACCGACATTTTGCACTGTACCGTTTCGCAACTTCAACTAGAACTTGCCAATAAAAACCAAAGAATTCCGTCTCGCTTAAAAAAAATGTATTTTTATAGTTTTTTTCCTATTCTTTCCTCAGAAAAAACATAAAAAAAAGACAGCGGCGATCTTCTCTTCTCTTTCATCCTTTCCTCCCATTTTTATGATTCCTCTGCTCGTTTTTCCTCCTTCTTTCCGCCGACAAAAGTTCAACACAAATTCGCCGAATTCCGTGTCTATTCCTCCCCGTTCCATGACTCTTTTCACCATCTTTTACAAATAAAATCTCGTGGGAATCGACTCCGCGCCACACGCCAATCCGTCAACTTTTCGTCGGCAAATTCGGTTTTGATGATAGACGAATAGGCCGGGAGAATGATGTGTGGAAATATGTGATGGATTGGTCTTTTGGGGAGGGGGGATGAAACGGACAAGGAATCGAGAAAGGACTTTCGAGTCTGTTCAGGAAAACTAGGGACTATATGTAGATCCGACACCTTCCGACGTTTCGCAACTTGACTTTTAATCGAGAAATTCTCCAGTTTCACAATCAAAACATTTCAAAAATGTGAAAACATGAAGAGTTGGGATTTTTTTATTTTTGTTGAAAAAAACTGTAAATTTACGGATATCACTGGCAAGTATGTACATATGCTCAAAAAACTTGAAAAATTGACACTCCGACGTTTCGCAACTCGCCACTTTTTACTTCGCAACTCAAAATGTAAATTAAAAAAAAAAAACACAATTTTTGGCAGTGTATTTATTTCATTAAATTTAAAAAGTAAAATTTTGAATGGAAAAGTTTTGAGTTGCGAATCAAAAACTCGGAAAAGTTCTTATGTCCAATATGTGTTTCCAATTCTAAAAGCCCGACCTCAAACGGTTCCCTTGTTAGTTGTGAAACGTCGTAGTCAACAAAACATTGTGGTTGCGAAACGTCGCGACTGCAGGGCTACGTAGTCGTACAGCATCTAGGTTTCCAAACACCACTGTTTCAAAACACCATGGTTCCGAAACGTCGTAGTTGCAAAACGTTGCGTCTTTAAACGTCTGTCATTATAAATCTTCGCGTTTTCGAAATTTCACAGTTTCGAAACATCGGGGGTTTCAAAATGTTCCAACTTAAAGTTTTCCGGTTGCGAAACGTCGTGGCCATTTCCCTTCTCTATTCCACTTTTTGTTTGTTTTCGCCCTGTCCCCTCTCCCCTCTCCTTCTCCCATTCGCGTTCCTCTTCAAATTTATGGATATCCTCCTCCTCTTTCTCTCTCAAAAATTGTTTTCCCCTCTCTTTTTCTTGTTTCTCAACTCTGAAAGAACATGTATCCGATGCCAAAAAACACGGAGAAAACCAGTCAGTCGGCTCAGCTCAGCTCAGGGGCTGTCAATCAGTCCGTCCGTCCGTCGGCGGACCCCCTGTGTTTTCTCGTTATTTCATATGTGTACAAGGGGGGGAAAGGAGGAGGAGGATACATGTGGTTTACACTCACTTTTTACTCACGAACTACATAAATTCGGCTACTGACTCAACCTGAAGGTTTGGTTGGCTTTGCGAGGTTTCTTTAGCACGACATTTCGCAACCCTCTGGGGTTTCGATTGTAACGTTACGTTATGAGATCATTCAATTCTTCCAATCTGCGGTTGGCTGTAACGTTCCACAAGCTTCTCACTGTGAAGGTGTAACGTTTCGTAACTTTTTACTTTGCCGCTACTGTGATGATGTAACTTTTCAAAACCATTCAACTTTTCCAACCTGCAGCTGTAAAGTTTCACAACTTTTTCATTGTTCAGAGCTGTAACGTTCCGCAACTATTCCATTTTGCGGTTGTAACGTTTCGCAACCTTTCTGTTTTTAAAATATAGCGTTTCGCGACTTTTCTAACTATTACGTTCGCAACGTTTCCAGTCTACAGCTGTAACGTTTCGCAACATACGGAATCCCCCAGTTTCGACACTAAAATCCTGTTTCAAAGTTACCCCTTTCTCAAATTTCGACTTCCGACGCATTGCTCTCTCTTTCTCCATTTTGTTTTTCCATTTTTCTACATACAACGCTTCTCAATTCAATTTCATAATTATTTTGCCAAAAACCAGGTGATCTGATTGTTTTTTCATGCATTCCCTTCGTCATTGAAATCCTGATTGTGAGAAGAAAAAAAATTATTGCGAAAAACAGAAAATTCGATATTTCACATAGGCGGTTGATGTTTTGAAAAATCGATACATAGGTTCTTACTATTCTCACAATAATGGACGTTTTGTCTTATAAATACGATTAATGAAATTTTCGAAACAGGGGAGAAAGAAAACTCTGAAAAAAACACCTTAACTGTGAACTGTTTCATATTACTCGGTTTCCAAACACTAAGTGTCCTATCAGTGGATTTTTTGTGATGTGATAAAAATCTTAAAGAAAATTTCAAAATAGCACCTAAAAACTCAAAATCAAATCCTGTTCTTTCGCTAAACACAGCGCATGTCATACTAGGCAGAGTGTCGTTTTGAAACTGTTTTGGATTGAGTTTTGACTGTTCGAATGATGACGGCTCTATATAGTAAAAAATAGACATTGCTTCAAAATTTAAAAAAATCTGAGAAACTGTAATTTTCGTGAAGAAAATAGTGTAGCACAGTTGGTCCGCACGGAGTATTATATATTTTGCTGCGTATCTTAAGAACCAAAATAGATATCAAAAAACAGTCAACTACAAAAATACGCAAAATATCAAGGGCTATAAATGTCTAGTTGATATTTTTTTGATATCTCTTATGGTTTCGGAGATACGCAGCAAAATAAATATACCTTCTCTAGAAATTCGCTAATTCGGTTAGTACTGTTCACTTTTCCCCTATCCCAAATTTTTCTTTTTTCTTCCAAATTTCCATGTCCTAGACGTGGACGTCTTCTTCTTCTCCTAGAAGTCGTCGTCCTCCCGTTGCTCACAAGTAAAAGTCACATAAATCAGTCAGTTTTCGTACACGAACACCCGCCTATTTGCATCCATCCATCCAGCATCTCTCCCTCTTTTTCCTTTTCGTTTTCTTCCATTTTCATCCTATAATAGCCGGAAACCACTCGGAAGAAAAGAAAAGAAATTGGAAGAATTCTAGAGGTCTTACTGGAAAATATAGCGGAGGAATCTTACTTTTTCTGTTTTTTCTCTTTTTCAGAGGTAGTGACAAGGTATGCATTTATTTAGTTGCGTATCTCAGTAACGATAAGAGTTATTGAAAAACAGCCAACTACAAAAATACGCAATATATCAAGGGCTACAAGTGTCTAGTTGACAATTTTTTGATATCTCTTACCGTACCAGAGATGCGCAGCAAAAAATGTGGTACCTAGCTGTATGCCCGAAAATTTAGGCAGATACCGTTTCAAAGTGTTCCGAAATGTCCTTAATTTTTGAGCCAACTTCAATTACATTTTTCTCGCATCCCGACGTTTTGCAACCAAGAAAAATTAAAACAAAAAATTCAGTTTCAAAACTCACTGAAAAATGCGCAAGTTTCACTTAAAATTAGTACCACGTAGGTTCACTCTTCAACTCATTACAATTAGTTGAAAATTACCTGGTTGCGAAACGTCGTAGTTCTAGAATTCGTAATTCGGAAATTACCTGGTTGCGAAACTTCGTAGTTTCTAGTTCCTCGGTTTCGAAATCTTGGGGTTGCGAAGTGTCGTAGGTTCAAATTCTTCAGTTGAAAAACATCTGGTTGCGAAATGTCGTAGTGCTGGAATTCATAGTTTCAAAATGTCGTAGTTCCGAAATTCCTGGTTTTGAAACGTCGGGGCTCAAAAACACCCAAACCTGCAAAACGTCGTAGTTGCGAAACGTCGTGGCACCCCACTCTGTCTGTCTCCGAATGTTTCTTGATTTCCTCCTGCACTTATGAGTCAAATTGAGCATGTCCAAATCCAAATGTCCAGTTGCTCCGCCCACCCATCCACCCACCAACTTCTTCTCCTTCTCCTCCCCCCCCTCTCCTCATCTCCTTCCACTTTTCTCCGCTCCATTTGTCTTGATTTGCCCCGGCAGAGAAGAGTCCAACAGCCCGCCTGTCCTTATTCTATTCGTATATATGTATACGGGTCTTTTTCGGGGCAATCCGAGCGTTTTTGAGGGTTTTGAGTTAAAAATCTTGAAATTCTGCCTATGGGAACATTGAAAATCGGTTGGAAAGGTGGGAACGAGGGTTTTGAGGACTTTTTTGCAAGAATTGCATTGTGGACATAGAAACTAACTTCATTGATAACTTTTTCCCAAAATCCGTATATTTTCTCAACTTGAAACCGAAAATGATCCAAACACATGTGGTACTCTCGATTTTATCGAAATTTTTACAAAATTTCCTTAAAAATCCCCTGAAATCCTCCAAAAAAGCGCTCAACTTTCAAAATTCACTATGAGTTGCGAAACGTCGGGGGTGAACCCAAAACCGATCTTTTATTGTGCAATCTGAGCGTTTTTAAGGTTTTTGAGTCAAAAATATGAAAAATCTGCCTATGGGAACATTGAAAATCGGTTGGAAACGTGGAAAAGATGGTTTTGAGGTTTTTTTTTCGAAAAACTCTCTATTTTCATCATTTTCAGTGCATTGCATTGTGGCCTTCATGAATAAGCTTGCAATTGATAACATTTTTCAAAAACTTCTATATGTTTTCAACCAGAAACCGAAAATCATCAGAAAACATGAAAAACTCTAACTGCAGTTGAAATTTTCACAAAATTTCCTTAAAAATCCGTGTAAATCCTCCAAAATGGGCGCACAATTTCCAAAGTTCACTATGAGTTGCGAAACGTCGGGGTGAACCAAACTCAATTTCTTAAAGTGAATCCGAGCGTTTTTGGTGTTTCTTGTGTTAAGAACACAAAATTATTGATTATCGTTTCCAAAATCTGTATGTTTTCAACTTGAAACCGAAAATGATCTGGAAACATGCACCACTCCTGATTTTATCGGAATCTTCTCAAAGTATACAAATTTTCTTGAAAATCTCTTGGAAAACCTCGAAAAACCTTGAAAACCTGTCAATTTCGCAATTCTGCAATTGCTCGTCAATTTCAGTGCATTTCGCAGCTTACCGTAACCTATTAAAATCTCAGAATTGCACCGCGACGTTTCGCAACTTATCCAATTCACAGCTGCAACGTTTCGCAACTTCCTCACTATAAACGGGTAGCTTTCGAAATCATTCAACTTTTCCAGTTTGTAGCTATAACGTTTCGCAACTCTACTCAAAGTTTTTCTCTCTAAAATTAAAAATCACTTGTATCTACCGAAAAATCATTCTTCCTATGTTTTGAGTTGCGAAACGTTACAGTTGTAAAGTGAAAAGTTGCGAAACGTCGTGGTGCCCAACACTTTCCAATGTGTGTTCCATTCCTTTTCCGAATCTCCTCTTCCACTTCTTCTCTGGGGACTTCTTCTTTTGCGTCCCACCGACCCACCGCAATAATTGATTCGCCCCTCGTGAGCTCCAGCTCTCGAGCATCCTTCTTTCGTTTTCTAACAATACTTGCATTTTTTGCTGTTTCTCTTAAAGTTGTCTTTTTTCGTTAGACGGATATTTTACTAAAAAATTAGTGCAAGGTCTCATCAATCTTCGTTTCTCTCACAGTCATTGAGTAATGCCTCATTCGATTAGCATCGAGTACATAATCGGATCTTCAAGTTGACGTAACTTCTTTTGAAGTTGAGGTTTTTGGAAATTCTTTGAAGCATTTGAAAAATGAGGACTTGGTCTACATTTTGTTAGCGAAAGTCCAAAATTGAAAATGCCTTTAAACAGTTGAAAACCCGACTTGAAAGTTGGGTACCATACAACAAGGTACTGTAAACTTGGCCAACTTCAAACTTCCATAACTTCCTTCAAACTTGAGATTTTCAGTTGCTCTTTGAAACGTTCAAGAGTTGAAGATTTTTGCTACATTTTATCAATTATAAACAATTCTGGATATCGCACGTAAATACTAGAAAATCCCACTTGAAATCAGCCTCTTCCTCTTCAATTTCCCAGTTCCAATTTAACTTCCTCCTCCTCCCCCTTCCCCTCCTCATTCTTCATTAGCAATTCCCGAGTGACCCCTTATCGTGTGGGTGGTCCTTCACTGGTCACGCCAAGGGCACAAAGCGAACAAATGAGAGCAAATTGAGCATGAGAAACGAACCTCCCCCCTTCGCTTTCGCTCGATTTGTCTCAATTTTGCAGTGCCAAGGGGAAGGAGTATTGAGGGGATATTGTTGGCTGTTTTGGTTTTGGTTTGGCCACTTAAAATGACACATTTCCGGTGTAAAATTGGTGGAAAATGGGAAAATGTGGGGTTGACCACTAACTTTTTCATTTTTTCAATGCCGAAAATACACCGCTGTTTCCCTGCCACCGCGATCTTTTATACGCCCTCAGTGAGCCGCGGCGCCAGTGGAGAGATGGCCGAGCGGTCCTCAGGTGTTGCGCGGGGATCCCCGCGGGGTATGTTGCGGGGATCCTTGGTGGTATTCCCGTAGGGATCCCCGCAGATGCCCCGTGGGGATCCTCGTAAAGCCCCGCGGGGATCCCCAAGCAGTCCCCACGGGGATCCCCGCGCCGTTCGAGGATCCTCACGGGGATTCTTGATTTTGCTTGCTCGTTCGTATCAAAAATAGGTAGAATTCTATTAGACTATTGAAATTTATTCAAATATGTTCCAAATTTAACAAAAAAATTGAGAGAAAAAATATTAAAATTTAATTATCAGCGAAATATGTCGAGTTGTCGCCCTCCCAGTCGTTTCCGTTTTGAGCGATGTCGGCAATGTCCGGGCGGCGTCGAATCGTTTCGTCGATTCCGCATCATCCTTCCTTACCAGCAATCGCCACTGAAGCATAGTTTTATTAAGTAAAAAATCGAAATTTCTTTAAAAATTACCTTTTTCCTCACACGATCCTTGGCCTGCCTGTTTCGTTGCAATCCGCGCAAACCGCCCTCAGTAGATGTTGAAAATCTCTGTAAAATTTTGAATTTGATGTGTATTCGGTAGAAATTCCGAAATTTTTTATGGGAAGCTCTCAAAAATCCTAGCATAAAAATTTTTGGAAATAAATCTCACTTGTTATCATTGTTGGCCATTCCGCGGGTTTCCTATGAAGTTGAGCCTTCCCTAGTAGCTGAACACCTAAAAACACAATTTTGTTCGAAAAAAAACCACGAAAAAACGAAAAATTAAGAAATATAGAGCAGAAAGCAAAAAGAAAAATGATTTCGAAAATGAAATATAAGACCGCGACGCGTAACACTGCGTCGCGTGAGCGAGGATCCCCGTGGGGACACCAGCGGGGATCCCCGCGGGGTCTCCTATCAGGGAAGCTTAGCTGGAGCACCACTAACTGGAACAGGAGATTTCCTGGTTGCTACGTGCTTTCTTCCGTTTTTAAGAAACAAATAAGCAGTCGGGATCTTGACAAACACATCTGTGAAGT
>LR572956.1:0-17967 GCA_900536345.3 Caenorhabditis sp. 39 LS-2015 | reverse complement strand
CGACTTTTCCGAGTTGGCAGTCGGCGGCATCTCGTCGCTTTCCACACTTTTTTCTCGAGACTTTTTCGGCGTTTTTGTGGTAGTTTTTCGCTTGGATTTTGTCATTTTTGGGGTGGCGCCTCGTTTGGACGGTTCTTTGGACGGTTTTTGATCCTTTCGAAGCGATTCTTTGGATGGGGCGCGTTTATCGATCGGTTCCGCTGTTTTGAATTTTGGATTTGGGTTTTCATCGCTTTTCTGGAATCTGGTCAAGTTATGATCCTAGGTCAGACGTTACCTAGAACTTACCCAGGTACCTAATGGCTAGGCAAGGCTTAGGTAAGGATTAGGTAACCACTAGGTTAAGAATCAGTTAACAACGGAGCTAGAGTTACCCAACGGCTTGGCAAGGCTTAGGTAAGGTCTGGTCAAGTTCCAAGCCTGGATCAGACGTTACCTAGCCCTTATCCGACTAGATAAGGATTAGGTAAGGACTAACCAACCTGAGTCGTTTTCTCGACGCTCAAGCTCATCCTGATTGTTAATTGCCACAATCAAAATAATTTAATACGTCAGTGACTCTAGTTCAAATCCACGTGTTCTCTTCTCCACGTGACATGCCTTTCATCCCTTCAATTTCACGTGAGCCCTAATTCCAAAAACTCAAAATTTATTCGGAAGTTTTTTGATTTCGAGAAAAAACACGTCCAAGTGTCAAACAGTCATTCGAGAAGAAAAGTGGTTATAAAATGGTTGGGAACGCGAAAACTCCAGGTACCGGTTAGGTAAGGCTTAGGCAAGGCATAGGCAACGGCTGGTCAAGGTGTGAGCCTAGCCTGGATCAGAAGTTATCTAGCCCTTGCCTAGGTGTCTAGCGATAGGTAACGGTTAGGTAAGGCTTAGGTAAGGCTTAGGTAAGGCTTAGGTAAGGCTTAGGTAAGGCTTAGATAACGGCTAAGCCAGAGGCACCTAACCAACGTCTAGATAAGGTGTGATCCTAGATCAGACGTTGCCTAGGGCTTACCTATGTGTCTAACGGCTAAGCTAGCGGTAGGTAAGGCTTAGGTAAGGTTTAGGTAACCCTTGGTCAATCTGTGAGCCTAGCCTGGATCAGAGGTTGCCTAACGCTTACCCAGGTACCCAATGACTAGCCCAGCCCTTACCCAATCCTTACCTACTCCTTACTCAACCCCCACTTCTTCAGAACGCAATACGGGAACCCTAGTGATCTGGGGCATTGGATTCTTCCTGATCTTCCTTCTCCTTGGCGGCGCCGCCTACATGTACATCACTCGCGAAATTGCGAAACGAAAGAAGAAGAAAGAGGACTCGGAGAATGGAAATGTCGGGCAGATGCCGGTGGTTTATATGGATTTTGAAACGACGCAAGTGTCAGAAGTCGTGGAGCCGTCTGCGGAGGATCTGGAAGGAGTGGAAGCAGCTGGAGGTCAATCGATGAGGGAAAGTACTGTGGAGGTGAGTGGTTGATAGTTTTAAGGGGAATAAAACGTGGTTTCAGGAAAACAACATGGTGCAGACGGCGATTTCCGTTTCCCAGTCGAAAGAGGAAGTTTTGGAGGGTCCGAGTGCGGAGAAGACTGCTGTAACTCCGATAAAAAATGGTACGGCGGAGAAAATCGAATCAGTGGCTAGTAAGGAGTCGGCAAGTAAAGAATACATGGTACCGCCTGAAAAGGAGGTCGGAAAGAAGCCAGAAGTGAAGAATTCTGTGGAGACGGTGGAGAAAGTGGAGAAAGTGGAGAAAAATGAGAAGATTGAGAAGCCAATAATCAATCAAAAAGAGTCTCTGAGCAGTGAAGGTTCCGGATACCAAATGTCATCGAAACGCAGTCAAGTCAACAATTTCAATATGCTAGAAGCCGGTAGAACTCCACCGACCGAATCGCAAACCAGGATTCGGATGATCGAAATGGACAAGTCGACACTAACAGCAATTCCATCGCCAGTTCCAATCAGTGTTGCAAATGAGCCTGCAAGAAGCTCCGAAACCGCTGTCTCAATGACAACACCGCCGTTGAACAGGAAGAAGAAGTGAACACGTTTTTTTAAATAAAATTTTTGTGTTTTGAACTTTTTCTCGATTATCCTTGAGTTCTGATGACTTTCACGGCGTTAGAAATACTCCCCTTGCGATTTCCAATCGATTGATACCCATAACGACGTGAATCTAAATTTTTCGAAAATTCAGAATTTTTCAGAAGACGTGATGTGAGAATTCTGAATTTCTTGAAAACTCAAAAATTATTCATGACGCATATCAATCGACTCGTAAAAATATGAAAAACAGTTTTAACGTCATGAGTATCCTGGAATCTTGGAATTCCAGAAGAAATGTGAAATTTCGATGTTGTTTTTCAAATTTTCTCGATTATCGTTGAGTTCTGAAAACTTTTACGTCGTTAAAAATACTCCCCTTGCGATTTCCAATCGATTGATACCCATAACGACGTGAATCTAAATTTTTCGAAAATTCAGAATTTTTCAGAAGACGTGACGTGACAATTCTGAATTTCTCAAAACTTTCAAACCCCATCAATATGGGTATCAAAAAATTCAGAATTTTTTGCGGATCATTTCTAACGTCAAAATGTAGGTAGTTTTCTCTTGTTTCAATAGATTTTATCAAAATCAGAACTGAAAATTTTTATCGATTTTTTGTATGGTAAGGCTGAAGAGTAATAAGATAAACATGGAGAATAATAAAAGCGAAAGATGGAAAATAATGCAAAAAAAAGGAAAAAATCTATATATTTTGATTTTCAGTGGAAGGAGGAGGAATTGAAAAGAAAAAAGCGCTTATTATTTATAGAAAATGTTGAATTTTTTTTTCAAAATCAATTTATTAAGCAGCAATTTGTTGTTGAGAAGCCGATGGTTTGATCTCTCCAGTCACTGGGTTGCGAGCTGAAAAAAATCAATAGATTATCGATTTTTTGAATTATCGATTGATTTCGACTCACAAACAACTGGAATGGCTCGCTTTGGAGTTCTCTGTGGAGACGCTGGAACGGCGTCGTCGAAAATTTGAGACTTGTAAGTTGGAGTGACCCGCTTTGGAGACGCGACAGCTGGAGCCTCCTGGCCGAAAAGACGGTCACGGGTGTTGCAGTGCTTCTGAAAACAAAAGGAAAATTGGCCCATGATTTGACGTTAGAAATGTTCCCCGTGAAATTCTGAATCATTCAATACCCATATTGATGGGGTTTAAAAACTTTGAGAAATTCTGAATTTTCACGTCACGTCTTCTGAAGAATTCTGAATTTTCGAAAATTTAGATTCCCGTTGATATGGATATCAATCGATTGGGAATTGTGAGGGGAGTATTTTTAACGACGAGAAAATTTTCAGAATTCTACGAGAGGCGAGAAAATTTGAAATTAAAAAAATAAAATCCAAATTTCTTCTAGAGTTTCAAGAATTCGAAATTTCTAGGATTTTCATGACGTTAAAAATGTTTTTCATATTTTTGCGAGTCGATTGATATGCGTCATGACCAGTTTTGAGAAATTCTGGATTTTCACGTCACGTCTTCTGAAGAATTCAGAATTTTCGAAAATTTTAATTTTCGTCGTTATGGATATCAATCGATTGGAAATTGCAAGGGGAGTATTTTTAACGTCGTGAAAGTCTTCAGAATTCTGAAACAGCCGAGAAAACGTTGAATATGTTTAAGAATTCCGCTCGTTCCCACCTTAAGGAGCATCTACTCAAATTTCACAACATTTGCAATTTTTCGATCCGGGAAGAAAAAGAGAAACTAAATGAAATTGGATATACCATCCTCCAAGAAGTCCTTCATCACAAATGACTTCTTCCTCATCTCATTTTTCATTCTCAACCCCTCATCTTCCAACCCTTCAACATTCTTCTTCTCGAGAAGAAACAAAATTGGAAACGAAACGAAAAGCCAGCCAGAAAGGCAGCAGCGGATGGAAGGGAAAGAATTGGTTTCGGTTACGAAAGCCGTTCCCCCCTCCCCCTTCCCCCTCGACCCCTCGGAGGGGTCGAGGGGTGAGGGGATGAGGATGAGCGGAGCCATGAGTCATTTCATTTCTTCCACCATTTGCCTAATTGAATTGGATTCGTGATGTGATGCTGCTGAGGAATCAATTTTAATGAGATTTCGCAACAATTTCGATTTGGCGCTTCCCCCTTCCTCACCCCTTACTTTACGAGGGAGGGGGGGGATTGTAAGGATTCAGAATCAGATTCTGAATTGGAATTCTGAGTTCTGATTCCCCATGTGACTTTGACGCTTCGGAATGAATGCTCAGGGATTTTGACGATGACAAATTGGGAAAATGACGTCTCAAATGGTACTCCTGGGGATTCGAAGGGGGGAGGGGGGAAGGGACGGATATGTAAATTTTTTGAGAAGTTTCAAAGTTGGAAGTGTTATTGCTAGACAGAAAATTGAAGAATAGAATAAATAGAATTGGGTGGAAAATTGCATTTCGAAAACTTGAATTTTTTAAAAAAATTTTCAATGTTTTCAATTTTTTTCATTTTTCATAAGTTTTTGAGGTATTTGGTGACGTCAAAAATACTCCCCACAAAATTCTGCGTCGATTGATACCCATAACGGTATAATTTGAAATTTTTCGAAAATTCAGAATTTTGACGTCTTCTGACTTCTGAATCTCGAAATTTGGAATTTAAATTTTTTTGAATAGAACAGAGTTTATGATTTGAAAGTTACTAACAAAATGTTTAAAAAATGGAAAAAAAATTTGTTCAGAATTTCCTCAAGTCAGTCAGAAGACGTCAGAATTCAGAATTTCAAAATTTTCCAAAACCCGTCATGACGTATATCAATCGATTCAGAATTGAATTTTAAGCATTTCTAACGTCTAAAGTGTACCAAAAAATTCCAAAATGAGTGAGAAAAAATGGAACTTAACTTTTTTCAAAAAAAAAAATTGTTGAGTTTCTATGATTTCATCGCTTCTAACCAGACCGATTGATCATCATGACTCATAAACCAATCGACCAAAGAACCACCCTCATCACTTTGTCTCCCATTTCTCATCTGCTCCCCCTCCCCCTTCCCCCCTTGGTGCTCCCGAAAATGATTGACCAACTAGATTGGACCAAAAGAGTACTTTTCTCTTCTCCGTCCCGTCCCCGCTCTTTTCTGGTCATTTTCTCTCCCGAAACGAAAGAGAGAAACCACATCCGCCCCCCTCCCTTTTTCGTCTCTCTTTTCATTGTGAAAATGGGTGAAGCAATTGGGTGGAAGAAACGAGGGGGGAAGGAATGAGGGGGGAAGGGGGGATCAAGATGGTAATGAAAAATGGGCTCTCTTTTCACTTGGAAATGAGTACAATTGGGATTAGAGTGCCGCGAAATTGGCGGTTTTTGGGTGAAGTGAAAAATTGACAATTTTCGTTTTTTTTTCCCGAAAATTTTTACATTTTTCACTTTTTCTCGACTCTCATAACATTTTCGACTTTTTCACGTCGTTAGAAATACTCCCCTTACAATTTCCAATCGATTGATATCCATAATGACGAAAATCAAAATTTTTGAAAATTCTGAATTCTTCAGAAGACGTGACGTGAAAATTCAGAATTTTCCGAAAATTCCAAAACCCCTCATTACGCACATCAATCGACTCGGCAACTCACGTGGAGCATTTCTAACGTCATCAAAACCTTCGAAACTTTGAAAATCCCCAAGGAATACGCAAAAAACATGTTTTGTTGTTGTTGTTTTTTTCTCGCTTTCTTTCTGTTTCCGCCAATTTCCTTCTCTGAGCCACTTGTATGTTTCAAAGTTTTTCGTTTTGACGGCCTCGCCTCGGTCCCAATTCTCCTGAGAAAAGGCGGCAGCGGGAAGCGGAAAAAGCCGTCGACACACTCAAATTGAGGACCATGTTTACCGCCCGCCGCCGGCCCCCACTTGTTCCCATTCTATTCAACCGCGAACAACAGAAAAAATAATTCTATCTTGGAATGCATTCCGTTCTTAATCGCTTTTAGTTTCTGGTCCATTGATTTCGGACGAAAATATTTTTTTTTCTAGAGATGTATGGCTTCAGAAGACAATTCAGAAGATTTCACGACGTCAAAAATGCTCAGAACAAGATTCTGCGTCGATTGATACCCATAATGCCACAATTTAAATTTTTTCGAAAATTCAGAATTCTGACGTAACGTCTTCTGAATTGGGAAATGGGAAATTACAAAAGTTTTAGAACCATGACATGATTATTATCAAACAAATCAAAATTTCACGGAGATTTCGAAAATCAGAATATCATTAGAAAATTGTGAATTTAGAAGAATTCAGAATCAGAAGCTCAACGTCTTCAAAAACATCAAAAAAATTATTTTTGGAAAGTTGTTATTCTGACTGGTTTACTTCATTCTTAATCGGTTTCTGGTCGATTGCCCCCTTCCCTTATACCCCTTGGCCCCTAATCCAGATGTGTAAACTTACATGAGGGGTGAGTGGGGCATGAGTTGGTGGGGTGGTCGGAGCAGCGGCGGTCGCTTCGGAAGACATTTTCGGGAATGAAGAAGGAAGAGAAGAAGTGTTGTGGGGGAAGAATGAATGAATGAAACGGAAGACAAAAACCGAGGGGGGAAGGGGAGGGGAGGGGGCGGAGCCTAGTGCTCCGTGAGATGTGTATCTGGGAATGGAAGTGGGCGGGGCGAAGGACAAAGGAGAAAGACAGAAAGACAGACATGGACGCGGAGGAATAGAGAAAAAGAAAAAATAAAACAAAATAATTTTTTTTTCAAAATTTCCAAAAATTCAGAATACTCAAAACTTCAAAGTATCTTCTGAATCTATAATCTAACCAAAAATGCATTTCGTCAACTACATTCAAAATTGAATTCTGCGTCGATTGATACCAAACACGACCGTATTCCCGAAAAATTGAAAATTCAGAATTCAGACGACGTCAGGTCAGAATTCAGAATTTTTCAATTTTTCAAAACCCATCAAGATGGGTGTCAAACGACGCGGAATTTCATTTTGAATGTTTCTAACGTCGCGAAAACACTCAAAAATTCATCTGGTATTCAAAAACACGCGAGAAAACAATTTTGAAACAAATTCCTGGAAAACTCATTAGTTCGGTGGAGCGCGTTTGGTCATAAAATTAGAACCTCATAAAAACAGACTGGAACATTGTTTTATGGGTTGTAAAGCATAAATTAGGAAAAAAAATTGTGAAAATTTTCTTTTTTTTGGGATAATTTTTCATTCTCATTTCCAAGAAAACTTGTTTCTTCAAAATTCAGAAAATAAACAAAAAATGAATAATTAATTTAATCGAAAAAGTTGCACATGTCAAATGTCAAAGTGTCACTCATGTCAGTGGTCGTCGCCACCCGAATTTCCTCATTTCCCCGACAGGTACGGCTTGAGTTCACACTCGAAAGTTTGTGGATTTGGAGTGTACGGGTGGCAACAGCAACGGCAAACTGATCCGGATGGTCTGGAAAAAATCAAATTTTTTGAAATTTTTTTGAAATTTTTTTTGTTGATTTTTTTCTATTCCAAAAAAAAAGTTTAAAAATCGAAAAACTGACTAGATTTTTGAAATCAGCGTGGAAATACGGTCTGAGTGACACCCATATCGGTAAAATTCCAATAACTTTTCAGATTTGAGAATTCTGAATTCAGAAGACGTCACGTCACGTTGAAATTCTGAATTTCCTGAATTCCTCGAAACCTGAGCAATATGGGTATCAAATGACTCAGAATATCTTGCTCATGATGTTTGACGTCGGGAAAGTTGATCAAAATCAAAATGCGAGGTATTCAGAATTTTGGATTCAGAAGACATGGAAATCAGGATTCAGAATTTCATGAAAACTGAAAAATTAAATTTCTTATCGAATTCTGATTTAAACAACACCCATAATCATAAGGTTTCAATTCTTTGACTTTTTGACTTCAGAATCCATTAGAATCCGTGAGAATTCTAAATTCTGAATTCCAAAAATTTTCCGAAACCAGTCCATGATGGGTATCATTCGATTCCAAATTCAATTCTAAGCATTTTTGACGTCATCAAATTGGACATAAAGGCTTCTGAAGACTAGTACCTATGCTCCGGAACACATTGCAAGTAGTCCAAGTTGTTGATGATAGCGCTCATGGATTCGGTGACGTTTGGCAGTTGGACAGCTGGATTTGGCCAGAGTTTGCAGTCCGGCATGAAGGTTGAGACGCAGGCCTGTAGAAAAAAAAATTTGGAAAAAAAAAATTGAAAAAAGTGGAGTACCATATTCTGATCAACTCCCATACATTTCCGTTCAGCGACAAACAGTGGATTGATGATTCCGATGTCTCCTCTAAAATTTTTTTTTTTTTTAAATCAAAATGTTTTTTCTCAATAGAGCGCATTTGCCCACCCCACCTTCTATGGCATTTTCGACCACAACTCTGCTGATAAGAGCATTCTCCGCATTGCTGCTCACTGGAAGTGGTATCACGAAGGTAGTTGTAGAAGTTGTTGAAGGCCTGAACAAGAAAATCAATATCCCCCTTCTCCTCCCTCCTTCACCCCTTCCCTTATCATGTATTCCATCTAAAAAAATCCGCGAATCGGATCTGGTTAAGATCCGTCTAAACTTGAGCGTTTGTTGTCGAAAATGAGAACCGCATCGGGGTTTCACAAAAAAAAGATAAAATCTTCAGAATCCCGTTGAAAAACCGTTTCCCCCCTTCCCCCTCGGCCCCTTGGAAGAGGGGGGATGAGAAGAGATGTTCCACTTTTTTATCTCGCTTTTTCGCACTTACCACTCCCCAACGATCGGCGAGAAGACGGAAGAAGACGTGATTTCGGCAGCCCTTACGGCCGGGGAGCAACTGTTCAAAGTAGGAGCGTTGCCATCTGGAAGACAAGAAATTGAGTATTTTGGAAATCTGTTTCGTCAGAAGTTTTCAAAATTTGATTCTGAATTGATTGATACCCATCATGACATATTTTGAAAATTTTGGAAAATTCAGAATTTTGACGTCTTCTGAAATTGAGATTTTGAAAGTCTTCAGAATCCTATCATGATTGGTATCAAAAGAATCAGAATTTCACAGTGATTCTGAATATCTGCATATTATAATGATTTCAAAATAATTCTGGAAGGTTCTGAAGTATTATGAAGGAGTCGGAAGTTTCAAGTCTTCAGATGAGGAGTAAATTTTACGTTTTCGAGTATAATATTCAAATATTCGGAATCACCACAAAAATCTGATCCTAACTATATAAAGAACATCTGTTTTTGCAAAATTCGAAAAATACGTCTTCAGAAGACGTCAAAATTCAGAATTTTCGAAAAATTTCAAATTGTATCATTATGGGTATCAATCGACTCAGAATCAACTGGAGAGTATTTCTAACGTCTGACATAGCAGTAATTTTGAAAAAATTCAGAATCCCCTCCCCCCTTGCCCCCTTAAAACCCCTCCAAGAGATGGGGGTGGGGGTCCGTCCGGTTTTATGACTTTACAATGTCTACGCCTGATTTATTCCATTCTCATTGTATTTATGTATTGGAATTGAACACAAAACATTACAATAAGGATTAAACTGGATTCCCCGACGTTTCGCAACTTTGAAAACGCACCTTTTCTCCTTCCCTTTCAGCCAAACACACGGACCCCATTCTGACCAGGTTTCACAGTTTGCTGCTTGGATTGGATTGCCAAACATTGCAGAAATTTGACATTCTGAAATATTACAATAGATGGAAAAAATAAAACAAAAAACAAAAAAAATTTCGCTTTTTTTTGTGACAAAACTTGGGAAATTTCCCAGAAGAATGAAAACAGAAAACTGTTCCGTTAGAAATGTTCAAAATTCGATTTGAAATCAAATGACACCCATCATGACATATTTTGAAAAAATTCAGAATTCTGACGTCTCACGTCTTCTGAATTCGAAAAATTCCAAGATATCAGAACTGGGTCATGATAGGTATCAAATGAATCAGAATTTCACGCTGATTCTGAAAACAAGAATATTATTTTGGTATTTCGAAAAAATTCTGAATTTTCACTTCACAATTTTCACATTTTCACTTCAGGCTTTCAGAAGAGGCAAAATTTTGACTTATCAAGTATGATATTCAAATTTTCAGAATCCCCAAAGAACGCTGATTTCAATGACGTCAAAAAACACCAATTTTGCTTAACTTGAAAAATTGGTCTTCAGAAGACGTCGAAAATTCAGAATTTTCAAAAATGTTCAATTACATCATTATGGGTATCAATCGATTCAGAATTTTCAGGAGAGTATTTCTAACGTCTAAACCCCCTCTAAAAATGCTGTTTACCCCGCAAACCTACCCGAATAAAGTACCAATCCGACCAGGGCAATCGATAAAACCGTCCACGTCGTCATTGTCAAGAATCGGGTTATGATACGATTGGAAAAGCGAAAAATGACGGATTTTGATGCGTTGGAAGTCAGGGATGAGTGGAGGGAGGGGGCAGATGCGGAATACCTGTTCCGCGCGGTTGCCGCGCGGAAAGCAAGCTAGACGCAGCTGATTTTCAGGTTTTATTTGATTGTGATGTGAACAGAACAGAATTGAATTGAATAGAATAGAATTTAATCGGAAAATGAATAAATAATGAGAACGGCTGAGGATATATTTACAAACTGAAAAAGAAGAAAGTTGGGGAACGGAAAGGCACAGCTTACACAGCTACAGATGAGGGGGGGAAGGACGTCGGTGATTCTGAAGGCAAAGTCAGAAAAATCAGAAGACGCGTGAGGTTTTTTTTTCAAATTTTCAAAATATTGAAAATTTTGTTTGCAATCTATTATGCCTACTAGCGGATATATTTAAAAAAAAATTGCGATGGATGCGTAGAAAAATTGTAAAAAATTGTCACAAAGAACACGTGTTTTTCCTGTTGATTTGTGGATTTGGGTCTCGACGCGACGATTCAGTGAATCGGTTTCCGCGCGGAACGACGCGGAATCGTCGATGCCGCGTACATGTTCTCCGCACCGCCGCCGGCAGCACTGCTATCGATGGTTCTGGAACGGGAACGGGACCGTGAGCTGCGGCGGCGACGTGGCGATGGGTCCGGACGGTTTTCCGCGTCGCTTCCGCCCGAGTTCTCGTCGAGTTCCTCGATTCCGTCGTCGATATTGGCGCGTTTCGAGAGCAGCTCACGCTCTGAGCCGACGTCGTTGGCGCTGTAGGAACTGGAACATTTTGGAGAATTAAAATTTTCAAAAAAAATATTTTTGAATTTAGAATTTTTTTATTCTCATTGTCAATTCTAATAATTTGTATTGAGTTAATTTTAATTTTTTTTTTAATTTTATAAAAAGATTTAAAAATTGTAGGAACTGGAAAAATTTGGGAAATCTCCTAAAAAATATTTTTCTCAATTTTAGTGATTTATATCTAGTTATTTTTTTTATTTTTTTTATTTATTAAATCTAAAAATTAAAAATTGGAATCGCAACGCAGTACCGTTTTTCTGGTGGAGTATTAATTTTTTAAAGATTTTTTAAATTAATTTTTTTTCTGACTCTATTTTTGTTCAGAAAAATAGAATTTGAATTAAATTATTTGATCAAGAATTTATAATTTCAAACTTCAAAAAAATGATTTTGTTTTGATACTTTTTTTTTAGAATTTCAATTTTTTAAAACAAGTTTTGTTTATTTTTTTTTTTTTAATTCAAAAAAATTTAATTTTTAATTTGAAAAAAAATGCAAAAAAAATGCATTTTTTTTTTTTCAAATTTCCAATTTCCAATGGTCTCGCAGCGATATCATTTTAATTGAAAAATCCCTGAAATGCCGAGAATCACGAGCACATAATTTTCCGGAAAATCCTTTAAAAAAATTTTTTTTTCGGGAAAACTCAAATTTCTCAATTAAAATTCATCAGTTTTACACGAAAATCCGGGAAAAATATTTCTAATTTTTATAAATATCTATCTAAATCGCAATAATCTCAATATTCCCACCAGTGTCTCTCCCTCTGTTCAAACACTCCCTTCCGGTAACCATCTCGCCCGCTTCTCGTCTTTCCCGCGCGCGCGCCCACCGCGTTTATAACGGCCTTGGCGACAAGTGTTGCCGTGCGCCTCATTGGCTCAGTGGCAGAGCGTCTGTCTAGTAAACAGAAGGTCGCTGGTTCGATTCCAGCATGAGGCACCGATCTTTTTTTCGGTTTGCTTCGATGATTAAATCGGTTTTCGGTGATTTTCAAAGCGTTTTTTGCGATTTTTCCCCCCCTGATGACTCATTTTTCTCTTTTTCCCAATGGGAATTTCCTTCTTTTTCTGTTTTTCTGCGGGAAAAATCGTACCGTTGCAGCTGATTCACCAGTTGTTGTTGTCCGCGAACGGCCGCCTCGGCGACAATGTCCTTGGCGTACACTAGACTTTTACTACCGATTCGCATTAACTGAAAAGTGTGAAAATAATGGAAAAAATTGAATTGATCGATTTTTTGAAATTTTCAAAAAAAAATCAATAAATACCTGATTATACGATTCGGATTTCGCGGATTCCAGCAGGGCGTCTATGTCCTTTTCGTGACGGTTTAGTGTCGGATGAACCCACTAAAAGTTTATTTTTTGATGTTGAAAAAAAAATTCTAGAATTAAAAAAAAATTCCTAAATTTTTTAAAATTAAAAAAAAAATTATTGATTTTTCGAGATTTTCGTTGATTTTTTTTTACAATTTTCAGAATTTTTTCCCATTTTTTCCGGATTTTTTTTTGAATTTTCTGGAATTTTTCGGCATTGTTTTTCTATAAAAATTGAAATATTTCTGAATTTTTAAAAATTTTCATTTAATTTCCTTTTAAATTTTTAGCCTTTTTTTTAAATTTTTGGAATTTTTCTAGAATTTTTGGGAACTTTTTGAAATTTTTTGAAATTTTTTTAGACGCTATTCGCAATTTTTTAGGATTTTTAGGACACAATTGAGCAAAAAAATGTAAAAATAACTTTTATTAATAATTCATTTTTCATACAAAAAAACTCACTTTTCTATACAAAATCGAGGCTCCTTTAGTCCAGGGACTCAACAGCCAGAATATGAAAACGATTTTCAGTTGGAAATAGAACGGGAACCAGAAGGCGAGCATGAGGTCGAGAAGATTCTCGCAGAATGAGTAGATGGCGAACACTATCCAGTACATCATCCATTTCACGTACTCTCGGGTGTCTTTGGTACGGACGGCCTGGAAAAAAATTTAAAATAAAAAAAATAATTTGCTGTTTTTTTTCAATTTTTTTTAAAAATAAATACCCTTGATTATTTAGCAACGTGTAATTCTTATAAGTTAAAAAATTGAATCTCAAATTAATTTTTTTTAAATTTAATTTTATTCGAAATTATGATTTTTTCATACAAAAATCAACATTTCGGAAAAAAATTCGAAATTTTTTCAAAATTTTCTCTGAAATTTTTAAATCAAAATTTCAAATTTTAAAATGTTTTTTTTGTTTTGAAAATATAGGAACACTTTTTTTTCAAAAAATCAAAAAAAAATTATTTCAAAAATTCGAATTTTTTTCTCAAAATTCGTTATAAATTTTCTTCTTCAAATCGAAAAAAAACCAGATAAACTATTATTGCTTTTAGAAACACTAAAAAATTAACAAAATAGTTTTTTCAGCATGAAAATTTTTTTTTTAATTTTCCGAAAAATTTGAAAAAAATTCAAATTCCTTTTTAAACATTTTTTTTCTCGAAAAACCCGAAAATCTCACTTTATAACTCCTGTACGCCGGGTAGAGTGTGCCGGCGGTGATGGTCAGTAGTCTCGACAGTGTTTCTGACATTTTTCAGATGATTTTGAGACGGAATCGGGCCGATCTAACGAGTGCCCACGATATCCGGATGGCTTACGGGCCAAGTCTGCAAAAAATTAAAGGATTATTGATTTTTCATCGAATTAATGCGAGTAATAATCGAAAAATTCAAAATTTGAGGGAAAATTTGAAGAAAATGCAAGAAAAATGAGTGAAATCCTGGAAAAATTGCAAAAAATAAATAATAAAAATGATTCGCGTTAAGACCAATCAGCAAAATCTGTCATGCGCCTTTAAAACTACCGTAAGAAATATTTTAATTTTTGGCGAAAATCTCCATTTTAACGGAATTTTCGGTGAATTTCCTTAATTTTTCCATTGTTTTTGTGAAAAATAAAATGAAATATTGATTTTATTTGATTTTCCGCCAGAAAATCCCGCAAATCCGCGGCAAATCCCGTGCAGGCGTTCGATTGGGTTTTCAAGTGGAAATTGTCTGATTTAGGCCTACGCAAACAATCATTGTGTTCCGGTGACTGGGTAAATAAATGGTTTTGCAATGAGACGACGGAATTCAACGATAATTAGCGATAATTAAATTAAAATTGGGTTGGTCAGCAGGGAGATCAACGGGAGTATTTAGTTGAACGAAAATCGATTGATCGGTTCAGGTTGAGCGGCGACGGCAGAGGCAAGCGGGGTTTTTGATTTGTAAAATGTACTAAGGGTGGTGGGAAAAAATGAAGAGGAAACGAGAGAAAAAGAGAGGGGAGAGGGAGAGGAACATGTGATTGCGGTGCACTTGGCGATGGAAAATTAAAAATTATTGGGAACGAAATTGAAATTTTAGGAATAGAGCGTGTTTGTGATTGATGTTTTTTTCTAAAAAGGAGAAAAAAATTTAAAATTTAAAATTTAAAAAATTCGAAAAATTTTTTCTCAATTTTTCTTTTTTTTCAGTTTTTTCACCTAAAAATACAAAAAATTAATTTAAAAAAATATTCCACAAAAAAGCGGTATTTTTTAAAATTTTGAAGTAGAAAAATTATAATGCAAACGACGCTCCGCTGATTCCGCTAGTGCGCTGTGTTTAGCAAAGGACGAAAATCTCCAGATTTTCAGCGTTTTTCACTAAAATTTTAGGAATTTTGAGAAAGATAAGTGAAACTGAAACTTAGAATTAGTGTTTGCGAGTTTTAAGAAAAAAACTAAATTCGAAAAAAAAAAATTTCTAAAATTTTTTATTTGAAATTTTCACTAATATTTTTTCTGTGGCAAATTTTAAAATTTTCGTAATACTATACGCGAAAATTCAGCAGAGAAAAACCGAATTTTGAAAAAAATTGAAATAAAATAATTATAATACAAACAACGCTCCGCTGATTCCGCTAGTGCGCTGTGTTTAGCAAAATCGGATTTTCAGCGTTTTCGGCTAAAATTTCAAAGTTTCCAAGGGAAATTAGTGAAACTAAAACAAGATTTCGATTTTTGCTCACTTCTTCTCCCCCCCCCTTTCCCCCAATTTCTTCTCTTCCTCCGCCTAAAATATCTTCTCGTGTCTTCTTCTCCGGAAAGTGTAGTAATATGTACGCGACAAAGGTGTACACGGACAGCAAATCTTGCTTAGTTATCACCCAGGCGGACGGAAATGATGAGAAACGAGAGAGGGAGAGAGACGCAGACAGTTAGAGAAAGTGTTCAGAAGTGACTGACAAGTGCGCGTGAAATTTTGGGGAAAATGAAGAGGGAAAGTGGGTCGAAATTGGGGGAAAACGGGTTATTTTTGAAGGGGGAAAGGGGAATTTTGGAATTTTGGAATTTAAAACTAGAATTAGGCGGATAAAATTGAAAATTTATCGACCAATCGATAAAAATTTGAAAAAAAATTCAAAAAAAAATTCAAAAATTAGCATTTATTTCTATTTTTGTTTATTTTATTACTGAATTCAAAAAGAATGGCCCTCCGTGCAATCGCGCTCTAGGGAAATTGACCGGGTCTCGCCACGATCTTCGTGTAGTTCTCGAGGACAAATTTTTTTTTTTTTGAAGATACACGAAGATCGTGGCGAGACCTGGCTATTCCCACAGAGCACGTTTGCACGCGGGGCCATTTATTTTGAATTCAGTAATATTTTATTTAGAATTAATTTTTGTGAAAAAATCAATAATTAATCGGCTGAAAATTTTTCAAAAAAGAAAAATAAAAAAAATAAATTTTAAATTTTTTCTTTTTTTTTTTAAATTTTTTTCAAATTTATTTTTTTTCTTGAAAAAATTTAGAAAAAGCGCTTTAAAGCAACAAAAATATTGTTTATTTAATTTTTTCTACTTGTTATTTAATTAATTGATTTTTGAAAAAATAAAAAAATTTTGATAAAAAAAAATGTTTTTTTTGTTAAATGATTTTTTTTTCTAAAAATTCAAATATTGCCATTTTTAAACAATAACAATAATTATTTTAGAAATATAAATTTACTTTTTAAATCAAAAAATTAAATTAAATGGAGAAAAATCAATAATTTAATTAATACTTGGCTGAAAATTTTTGAAAAAATGTTTAAAAAAAAAAAATATTTTTTTATTGTTTTTCCAAAAACTCAAAAAATAACCGCTTCAATAACAACTAAAAAAATTTCCTAACCCTTATCATTCCTTATCAGTCTCGTTTTTTGGTTCGACCGACCCCATAAAAATGCGAAAACATTTCTTCAAGACGAAGGAAGGTAAGGTGATTACATTTAGTT
Source organism: Caenorhabditis sp. 39 LS-2015 (assembly GCA_900536345.3). Taxonomy (NCBI): domain Eukaryota; kingdom Metazoa; phylum Nematoda; class Chromadorea; order Rhabditida; family Rhabditidae; genus Caenorhabditis; species Caenorhabditis waitukubuli. The sequence continues at coordinate 1,471 of LR572956.1, read as the reverse complement.
TTATTTTACGACGCGTTTTTCTTTGTTTCGTAATAGTATTATGGACATGGACAGGTACGCAGAATTTCGGGTTTTAGAAATGTTTTACGCTTGAATTAGGCGAGGGAATCGGAAATTTCAGAGAAAAGGACCAAAGTACCATGTATTTTGACATATATCTCGGTAACGGTAAGAGATATTAAAAATTTGTCAACTACAAAAGTACGCAAAATGTTAAAAACTACAATTTGTTAGTTGACAGTTTTTTGCTATCTCTTACCGTTCCTGAGCTATAGTGATAGGGACTTGACATTGTGCATCGGCGGCCACAACAGCCCTCACCCTACCAAAGGCGTATCTCAATAGCGGTAAGAGATATCAAAAAGGTGTCAATTACAAAACTACGCACCATGTTAAGGGCTACAATTCCTCAGTTGATAACTTTTTGCTATCTCTTACATTTCCTCAGATATAGGTCAAAATGCATGGTGCAAGACGTAAAGATAAGGAGTACCATGTTTAAAATCGACATAACTCGACTCAAAATGGTTTTTTTGAGCTAGGAATTGGACAGAAAAGAGTCAAGGTGTCTAGTAATACGTTTTCAAAGTTTTGTAGTGATTTATCAAGATTCAGATGAGCGACGTCATCTGGAACTTGGAGTTTTGAAAAAAAATTGAAATCAAGTTTTTTTTTCGAAAAAATCGTAAATTTAGGTAAATTTTAAAGGTAGGTAAACCCAGCCATACGTATTGCGCAAGAAAGAAACAGAAAGATTTATTGGCAAAAGTTTGAACGAGAAGAGAAGCGCGAGTGAGAACCGGTACTGGCGGCGGGGAGGGAAGGAGAGAGAGAGAGAGAGAGAGATAGTCATTGCGCTGCCACTGTTTGCATTCGCTTTCAACTGGACCAAAATTCGGGAAGAAAAGTGGAAAATTGGGAGAGAACGCTGAGTTTCAACGGATTTTTTGAAAAAAAATAAAAAATTACGAAAAAATTGAACATTTTAATGTGTATCTCGGTAACGGTAAGAGATAGCAAAAATTTGTCAATTAACAAATTGTAGCCCTTGATAATTTGCGTATTTTGTTAGTTGCCAACTTTTTGATATCTTTTACCGTTCTTGAGATATGAGTAAAAAGATGTAGTACCTATGTTTTTGAACTTCAATTTCAAAAAATTTGAAATTTTCAAAAAAAAAATTTTTTTTTTAATTTCATAATTTTTTAAATTTAATTTTAAATTTTTAGTTTTTGTCTTAAACAGTTAAAAAAATTGAAATCTTGAAAACTAAAAAAAAGAAATTTAAAAATTCCTTCTAATTTTTGTAATTTTTCAAAAATTAATAATTTGAAAAATTTTCTATTTTCAACCTTAAGACTATCTAAAATAACAATCATTCTTATATAATAACTTTCTTATTCTGTCCGGATGTCCGGGATTTTCATTTCCAATTTCTCCGTTTTTCCGTTTGTCCGGATGTTTTCTGTGC
>LR572928.1:98291-110455 GCA_900536345.3 Caenorhabditis sp. 39 LS-2015 | reverse complement strand
AAAAGTTGCTGTCACTGTTCATTATTGGTAAGATACACTTGTACTTCACGTTTTAATCGAATACCCGGAAATTTCGTGAATTGAAGTCAAAAAACTCAACTTTTCCCAAAAAAGGTAATTTTAGATGCTGGATTCACGTCATTTTCGCAGATGAAATGCGGGTAGCAGGATGAAAATTGAACGAAAATAGTAAAAACAGATACAAATAATTGAAACGGAACGATTAGAAGTTAGTTATCTCCCAAAAAAATTCCGATTTTTCACTTTTTTGGGGGGTCCTAAACTTATTTCGCGCCCAAAAAAAGTGACATTTTGGCCGTGCAGGGCCATATAATTTTTTCGAAAGCTGCATTTTTGGCCCCGGGGGTTATTTTTGATTACAAAACGAACTGCGCTCACAGAATTTTGATATCACTTCTGGTTCGGGCTGGGTGGTTGAAATTAGGGGGGGTCCTAAACTTATTTCGCGCACTGTAGAAGTGGAACTGGTCCGGCCGAGCTCATAAACCATCGGGTGAACATGGAAAGAACGAGCTGGCTGAGGGCCGAGAAAAAGTTTACGACCAATAAATCTCCGGCGAATACATTCAGCCTCTATGAGTTTTCTCCTAGCTAACCGCACACAACCCAACCCCTTCCTCGTCACCGGCCACTTTGTAATCAAGACTTGTATTCTTTCACTTTCACTTTCACTTGAGTTTTTCTCCCCCTTAAGAATACCTACCCAAATTTCATCTTAGCTCACTCAAAATTTTCAAATCCTTCCAAACCTTCCAAACCTCCAAACCTGGTACTATTTCATAACCCTAAAAGCTTATGGCTTCCGGATGGAGGATGGAGGATGGAGGATGGAGGATGGAGAGGGGAAGTAATAATACTCTCATATTTATGAGCAAAAATGGTGGTGGGAAGGGGAATTCTAACGGAGAGTGTGGAGAGTTGTTGTTGTTCTGATGGTGAGAATATTTATGCACGTATGTATATAGCAACTGTTCCTCCCATCGCAACGTGTTAGAAAGAAACAGAAGACGCTAAAGGTAAACAAACAGATTTTGGGTTTCCTTCTCGTTAATTGGATCCCGTCTCATTTCCACCTCATCTTCCTTGTTCATCTCTATGCTTGAGAGCAAAAAAGCTCAAGCATCAAATATCCAATCGGGGACGTTTCTTCCTCTTCTTTTTCACACAAACAAACGTCGAAAATAGATGTGCCTATTCCTTTTCGTATTTTCCCCTTCTTTCCGATTTCTGTTTAAGTTTGTTATAGCTGTTGAGGCCATGCGAACTCTATAAAAAGATAATTTCAATTTCCTCCCCCACTTACTATCAGTTTCGTATCAGTTTCAGAATCTGGAAGTTCCTTGGTCTTTTCTATTTCCGTTTAACATCAAAGAAAGGAAAATGGGTAGAAAAATAAAATGAAAAAAGAAGAAGAAAAACGGCAACTTTCTCCATTCCCTTCTCTTCTCCGGTCTTATCTATTCCTTACCCCATCGTAAACCATTTTTACACGCGGCCAACATACTAACCGTTTTAATTTTATGGGTTTCCCCCCTTCTTTTCGCGGGCGTCGGTCGGTTCAACCTCTTGAGTACATTAGTCTCTCCATCATTCCGTCTGCATTTCGTCTGCCCGTTCCTGATTCTTATCTCCCACCCTTTCGCAGTCACGTTCTCTTACTTTGATGCATTTTGGCAAGAGCAAAAAAGGGAAGAAGAGGAAGAGGAAGATAAAGAGACTAGACGTTCTATCGGAAATTGGTTTGGTTTCTGGCTGCCTGGCTGCCTAGCCCGGCAATCGTTCTTCCTATTCTTCTTTCCATGAACCTATCATCCTCCAATTTCCGACCTACACATTAAAAATGAAGGCGGGAGGAAAACAACAACAACTGAGACGGGGGGCCTTGAAACGGAAACGGAACGTCATCTTCCATGCCGATGGGGCCGAATTTCCTGGGAAGAGAGGTTGGGCAGAAGGAGAAGATATATTTCCTCTTATGCTATTTGCTATTCTCGTCCTGGACGCCGACGACCGTTGCCATGCGGTCGCTTGGTGTCCTTGGTTGCGGTCCTTTGGTTCTGGGAAAAAATGCGTTCTTTTCTCGTTTCACATTTCCCGTTTTCCATTTTCCATTTTCCCAGAATAGTCTTGCGGTCTAGTTTCATAGAATACATATGACTATGAGAAAATCTATATAATCCCTAGGGTAATTATCACTTTATCTCTGACGCAAACACTCTATTTCTCAACTTTTATAGTCTCACAATCAGATGAATTTGTTCTCTGGAACAAATCCCACGTACGTTGCAAAGCAATTTTCACGTCATTCAACAAGAAGGCGCAAACTACTAATTTTCCCCCGCAAAACATCCGATCTAATTGCTACCTTCATACCAATGTTGACGATAGAACCTAGTAATCAGGAACCTAACGTGAGAAAAGTTGTCGAATTCAGCCAGAATTAGATCAGCTGCTCTGCAAGCACTTAGCCAACAGTTTTCTTGTTCTCACTTCACCTACCCGCAAAGACGTTTGATTTATTGCACTTTCGGGCCTGGCAAAGGCCCACCCTCCCTCGAGGGGCGCTGTAATAAGCCGCCAGACCAGAAGCCCATCAACTTCTCTCGAGCCCAGCTGTCACCTTCGGCCTCCTGGTCAGGCTGATATATCAACAAAATGTTTACTAATACACTAGACCAGTTGGCACAAAAAAGACAAGGCTGCTTGGTAGGGTGCTACGTGCGCACTATTGTCTCCTCTATTGCTATTCTTTTTGTGTGTGAGTGTGCGAAAAGAATAAAGCATTCCGCATTGTTCATCAAAGTTGCATATAAGTCTGTCTTCTGGATTTTGGATTTTGCTTTTCAAAATTTCAAAATTGAAGTTTTTCAAATCAAAATTTCAAATTTGAATTTTAATGGCTCTAACAACTAAGAAACCCGCTTTCGTTTAACTATTCCGTTGTTTACCACCTTCCTTTGTCTTCGGAAACCGATTCCCAATCCATCTGGTTCAAGTTTTTCCTCTTCCACTCTTCCACCATCTCCCTCCCCCATTTTTCGACTTGTCACTTAGAGAAATGGAAACAACAAGAGTATAAATCTGCTAGGAAACGTTGCAAAACAACAGGCCGCGTCGTCAGTTCGTTGAAAGGAGAAATAACCTTCCGGAGGACATGTTGACCGGCTAATTAAACCAGTTTGTCAATGTACAGTAAGGTTCAGTTCACCGCACTTGATATTTTATTCCAATTCGTACATATTCTCCAAAGCTTCAACGTTTTTTCCTGGTTTTATCACTTCTTCGTCTTCTTTTCCTTCTTCTGCTTCTTCTGCTTCTCCTGCTTCTTCCAATTTCCCAATTGCCTTGTTTTCCTGATGCGATGCCTGGTTTATGAGCCTTGTTCCGATGAACCTCATAGGTTTCTGATTCCCAGTTCCCTCCATCATATTCGGATACAAAAAATACAACAAATCTTCTTGAAAACAAAGAAAAAAGATCGACACTTCATTGATATCATTGATAAGTCCAGTCCCCCACACCCAACATATATATGTTTATCAATGTTGTTTCTCGCACTTTTCACTTTCGTATTTGTCTTTTTCTAATCGCATCGCAACGGTCGCCGGTTTGTTTCCTCTGACCTTTTTCCCTCAAATTGGAAGATGAAGATGTAGTTCTAGTTCTAGTTCCAGTTGTCTGCAAATATTCATTCATCATCCATCAAATTTGCATCTATTCAGACCCCCCCCCCCTCTTCACTTCCCTTCTTTTCTGCAAATTCTTCCCTATAGATAACACCGAGCCACTTTTCCCTGCTCCTCTTCCCGATTTCCCGCCGTCAAGTTTCTCGGGTGTGGTGAGAAATGAAACCGGGGCAGATAAGAAAGTGCAACTTTCTTGTTGAGAGGTGGACGAAATGTCAAGTTCTTCAACTCGTAACCCTTCCTCTTTTCCCCTTCCGATTCTCTGAGGAAAACTATAAATTTTTTCGGAAGCGTTGGTGAGGAGTCATTTCGAACATCTGTCGCCAGTGTTTTCGCTTCATTGGTTCTCAGTTTTGCAATTTTTTAAACAGAACGTTTTTTTTTAATAATTTAGACTTATAGTAGTAGTAATAGCAAAAGTACATTCCGATCCGATACCAATACCCAATTTTCTCCAAATTTTGCTTCCGAAAACAGGAAAGCAGGAAAGCAGGAACCGAGCCGTGTCCTTCCTTCGAAAGCTCATCTTTCCGCCTCACTCAGCTCACTTGTTACATGTTTTGTATCATATTTCTGTCCTTCTCGCTCTTCCCTGTCCCTATTCCACTAGCCTAACAAAAACAAGTCAGCCTTACTACTAACCGTTCTCCTTTTCTAGCTTGCGGTATTGTTGACCACGATGCTGACGATTTTCGGATGGTGGAAAAAGGTTCGGCCGATAGGCAAGAAGTTTTTTCGAATCTGTCAGAATCCGGAAAACGACCTGCTCGAAGTGATCAAGAGTCAGAAGGATGCGACCTACGAAAAATGCGAATTGGATCGGCATAGTTTGATGAAAATCTTGCAAGTCATTGCAACCATGATGTCTGCTGGAAAAGTAATCCAATTTTGCCAGTAGTTTCCAAATGTTTAATCATGACTTGCAGATGGATCTAGCAGCAAACTTCTGCAGAATGGTGGCGGAGAAGTGCTTCGGTCAAACGCCAGACAACCCGTACCGCCTCGTCTTCCTCTCAATTGCACTGGTGAGTAATTGAAAATACTCAAGGTGATTTTCATGGGTCTGGAGGGTCTCAGAGATCATTGAACACAGCTGTTCGTCGCCATTAATTTATTTCCTTTCTTTTCGGGTTTTGATGATGATGAAGATGATGATGAGTTTATTACAACTGGAGTTGTCTGGGTGTCGGAGGGATTGCGAAATAATATGATATATTAAAATATTAAAAATTACCAAAGATCAAAAGATCAAACTTGTCAATTTTGTGTGAACTGCTTTCTATATTTTCAGATAGCAGAATGTGAAGCCAAGTTCTACGATATGAGCTTCTTCAACATTTGTTCTTTCAGAGAACAACCTTTGAAGATTCGGTATTCTCTATGCCAGTAAGTCACTTTTTCGTCAAGACCAATATATATTTTTTTCTACAGACAATCATCCTCTGGGTTTTTGGAAATGGAGCCGACCATCTTCAAACTCGCCGACATGCTGACAATGTGCGAAGAGTTCTCTCATTTTGCATGCTTCCGTCAGTGCCACGTGAACCTTTTCAAGAACCTTGCAGAGATTGACCCAGACGAAAATCTCGATTGGTTTGACAGATTGAAAGTGTTGGATTCGAATATCTTGGCGTTGATAAATGGTGAGACCATGTTTTGTCAATATAGTTGACTTGAAAAATCTGTTAAGCTATTGCGAACTAGAACTATGTAGCTTTCTAATTTTTTAGTCCAGCAGCTGGTCGCGTTACACTAAATTTTCTGACCAGTTAACATGTGAGCGTGTGCAACAGCTGGGTGAAATGTCATTTAGATGCACCTGCAATTGAAATATAAAAAACAATTGGCTAGAGATGTGACTTTTTGAAACAGAACACACTCTAGGAACATTTCGCAGTAAATTTTCAATTTCAGAAAGCGATTTGGCATTTCGGTTGTATGACAATGAGAAGGACAGGAAGAAGTTCTATGAGGATTTTAAAAACACTGGACAGGACCGGAAAGCGAGAAATATTGCAAGTCAGTATTGCTTTTCATGGTTCAATCACCTCCACTTCCGAGAAATCTGTGTTCGGGGAACTGCTGCAATTGAAGTGCTGAAAGCAGAACAAACTTTCACAAACTTTGTTCGAGGATTGGTTGAACCCACTAAAACCAACTCAAAGAAAGTGCGAAGACGCCTTCAGCCACGCAATCCGCTTGCCGAGGAAGAGGAGAAAGCAAAACGTATTTCTTTTGGAGATGATTCTGGAGTTCTTGCTGACTGCAATGTTCAACTCCTCAGAAAACAATCTACAGAGAAACAACGTTTACGAAAACGTCTAGTGGCTCCGGAAAACATCTTCATCACAGACGTTGAAGACGTTAGTTACAGTGCTCCATTTGCGGACGGCAAAACATTCAGCAATCTTAATACGGATAGAATCAAGAATCTCGCGTACTATCGAAAGCAGAGAGAACGACATTATGATGGTGGTGGCCGGTTTTCGATGGACCCTAGAAGACGAATGCCCTCGGGAATTCGACGAAAAATTAGAATGATTGCCAGGAAGATTATGTCAGAGGCCAGGGAAATGCAGTGTTTGCCTATGGTTGAAGATGAGTACCTGAACAAGGCATTTCCAGTGTCAGATGATGAATGTAGTGACAATGAAGCAGCGCCGAAAACATTTCATCGAACCGAAACCTTAGAGTCGCTGAAAAAGAAGGAATCAAGAAAATTTGCATCTTTGAATCCAGCAAGTGGAGTCAGAAAAGTGCTTTGGTGGCAGAACGCTAAAGACGAGTTGATGACAACTCGAGCAATAGCCAATCACTGTGTCAAAATCACTGGAGAGAGCAGTGAACCATTCTGTGATTATGAAAAGTACATGGGAAAAATGGAAAACGGTGAAAAATCGCGGGATCGTATTTCGGAATCGAGACGGGAAGCAAATTGTAGAGCATTTGATCTCGAAAAAGAAACTAATTTGAACGACGGGGCATTGTTGACGATGCCGGCTGTGAGCCCTTTTACTGATCTCAGTCGACGAAGAATTCTTAATCAAAAAAACGGATACAACTCTTTGATGCTTCAAAATATGAGAAGACGTTGTGTAGATGAGCTGCTCATCCTAATGATGATCATTAAGGGACAGCAGCAACTGCAAGACGGAAATGTGAGTTGTGAAAATAAAAACTGAAGTGAAAATTGTTATTTTGATTTACATAGGTGATCCGATGTGTCGCCTACCTAATGCTAATCGAGTTCAAGTTTGCTGTGATCGCTGAGAACCAATCCAAATCTCATCTGAATCGGAACAATAACTTCGATCCATACCTGATGTTAGTGTACAAACACTTTCTGGCTAAGTTTCGACTCTACTCAACAGATGTATTTGGATCGAGCAGTTTGAATGCGTCAGAAGATTTGGTTAGAAAAACGTTAACATTTCGTAAAACAAATTTTGGAAAGTTTCAGCTTCTTCAAGCAGAAAATACAAAGTTCGACTTGAATCAGAAGTGTTTCGACTTTTGTAGAAACACCGAAGCCTATTTCTTCTGCATTTGCATCAAAGGAAGAATGGTTCCAATGAAACTTGCGTTGCCAAACTCAAACTTCACGTTGGACCGTGAAGAAGTTGAAAAACAACACGAATTCTTCTTTGGATTAGACAACGTCAGCAAGAACACTCATTTGAACAGCTTCTGGCGGACAGAATGCATGCCGATCATTTCCGTGAGTAAATCTGTTCATTGTTCCTTTACAAAGTGTGTGTTCTAGGGTCTCGTCCACATTACACACCACAGTTACCTGAACAAAGTGGATGCCATGCCTCCGTTCGAAGTTGAACAGTTCCTAAACGACATCACACAGATTTCACCTGAAACTCGAGATTGGTTGAAACTAGTCACCAAGAATGGGTTCTTGGTACAACGGCCTAAGGGTGTGGATCCAGTTGATCAGAGCAAATGTATGGTCCCAATGTTGTTCCAACTGCCGTCAAGAACTGATGCAACAATGCGAACGGAAAATATGGTGGTAAGTGTAACCTTTGAGCCCTTTAGGATTTGAAAGTCAACTTGAACGAAAAAATGAATTTTTCCAGGATTTGAAAAGCCTTGAACCTGTGTACAAGGCCACCACTGCGTTTGTGCGGGAGAAGAATGAAAAGTGGAAAGATGCTTGCAAAGCCGACAAGGAAAAGTGCCGCTGGACAAACAGAGACTCTGAATATCGACCGGAACATGATATGGTAAACGGAAAGCTTATCAACCTTTAAAGATGTGAATCTTGCTTTCAGACCTTCTACGGTGAGGCGATTGAGAAGGATGTGTACATGGTGGCAGTGTACAAAGGGCAAAAGTCGAGTAACCAGAGCCAACGGATCAATACTGGAATGCTGTCTTTGTGTCGAGAGATACGATCGCAATCTGGATTTTTATCGATAAAAAATATGACTTCCAAGAAGTAAATTAAACATAACATACTGCTTAACGTATAATTCTCATGTACAAAAGTTCCGAATCTAGTCATTTCCTGTAGAATGAAATGGTTCTCATTTTTTGAACCGTAAATCCTGTGCAATGTCATATTTATTTTTGAAATGTGATGTGATGTGAATAATATGCGAATGTGAATAAAAAATCATGATGAGAAAAGTTTCTTGACGATCAAATGTTTACTTTCAGTTGGAGCAAATCATTTTTTATGTCATTGGTTAGTGGAATGTGCCAGCTGTTAGAGGGCAACGCACATGGGAAACGCAAACGAGACTTTGCGTTTCTCAAGATGGAAAAACCCCTTTCGCAACTGGTTGTTGTATATTTACGGTGACATGGATTCATTGTATAACTGTATATTTAGTTTCGTAACAGACATGGCCAGAGGAGGGGCAAAACATCCGTGTAGGGTGTGAGAGATCTTGTTTTTTCTTTCTTTCCTACTGTTTTGAAAATGAGATCAAAAGATTTCCTTCACAGTGCCAACTTTTCTTCCTGTCCTGTCCTTTCTCCCGTTTCATTCCAATTTGTTCTTCTATCTTCCATCTTCCAACTTCCAACTTCCAATCTCATATTTCACCACCTTCCATCAATTTCCATTGCATTGTTCCCCCTCTTCCGCCCCGCCAATGAGTTGGTTGCGCATCTCGTGTCAATTCGGCATGCCCAATGAGCAATTGTCGCTTTCCTTCTTTGCGACGCTCCTGTCGTAAACGTGCGGTCTTTTAGACGTTCCGTTCTGCTCCGCCAAATGTCCTTGTACATATATATAAATAAACAATTTGATGGTCCTTTCCTTTCGCTCTTTTGCCCGCCCCATGAGTTTTTAGAAGTCAAATGAAAATGCGAATGAGAATGAGCCCTTGGCTGGATTCTTTGTCCTTTGTCCTCTGGCCACTGTTCCCTTTCCGCTTTCAATCGATTTCTCCAAATGAATCAGGCAGTTGTAATAGTTGACGTTTGATTCTGTTGGAGCCAAAAGTCCATTAACTTTTCATGTCGATTTCTACGAAAAACTTTATCATTCATTTTACATGACATTCCACAGTGACTGTGGGCAAACGATTCCAAAACGTTTAAGATTCCTCCTTGGTCATGTGAAAATTTGCTTTGCCCGTTCCTTTCTTACGGTAGTTTGGATAGGATCCTCACAGAGATTCACAGGGAACATCGGGAGTTTCCAAGTGTTTGCCCACTATACAACACGCATGAGCAATCATAATCAAATCATATCAGACTGTGGAAAGGTTATTCCAACTTGATGACCTTTATCTTTGTAGTGACAATTTCTGCCAGCCAACTTGCCAGTGTACTGTTATTTGTTGACCAACTTGAGTAAATAGGGAGGAGCTAAGAGCTGCGGTTATCTAAAAACCTAAGGTCTAATGAGAATTGTTTTGTCTGCCCAAATTCAGAACTTTACTGCATGTCAATAGGAAAAGGAACGGAGAGGCGGGTAGTGTTGCGCAGTTTTGTTTACATTTCCTACTTAGGGTTGGTTGCCTTATAATGTTTTATTTACAAATTTGGAAAGAAAAAAAACAAAACTAACTAAGAGAACACTGAGATTTGAATTCAGTGTCAAGGAGTAGTATGTGTTTCTAAGTTTCTAAGTTTCTAAGTTTCTAAGCCAAGTTTTGCTTCCTCAGATCAAGCGCAAATGTGACCTCTCCTTCTCTTCAGTTCCTCTCCTTCTTCCTCTCCCTATATCATCTGACACCCATTCTTCGCGCATTGTCTTCTTCGTGTTCCTCTTCCGATATCCTAACACTCCTCCTTCCCTCAAAGCGGCGTCGTAGATCATTGCACTGAATGAGAATGACAATGTGAATGGAGATGGGGATGAGGATGGCGGCTCGTTATTAGACGCCCGTAACTCAAACGATGTTGCGATTCGTGATTTGCAACACTACTAGACACGTAAATTGGTGTCACAGTTGTCGCCAACGGTCTCAAATCTCACAATAACATTGAGGAACAAAATGGGATTTGTTTCTCGTTTGAATGTTGAAACTAATGGGATGGGATGAGCATTGCAAGGGTTTACGTGGAGCAGTGGGACTCTGGTTGATCAGGTGTCGAATTTCGCGACCTTTACCTTAATACTTTTACGATTTTCACAATTCTATCAGTAAAAGTATCAATATCATCAACCACTGCCGGATGTTGTGTTGAACTTGGAAGCGAGAAGTTTCGGAGATATTCGATACGATATTCCTATCCGATTTCAATTATCCCGCCACCCCCCCCCCCGGCAGATTATCTTTTATTACCTCTAGATTTCATTCTATCACAGTGATACCCGGAGGAAAATCTATATGTATTCAGCTTCGTTTATCATTATTTTATGGACCCTGCTTCTACGATTATCACTTGAAAAACTTGATCCTTGTCCATGGATATTGTCTAATGCGATATCATTTGTCATGATAATTGGGAACTGTAACAATTGTGTTGACCATTTGACATACATAGCCCATCAATCTTCTTCATTTAGAAATTGACATATTTTTCTCCTGTTTTGTTGTTGTTATGTATAGGGACACTCCCACTCTTCAACTTTAACTTTTGGGTTAGGTAATGGTCAGTTTTTTCTCACTAGTCCACCCCCCCCCCACGACGTTTTGTTTAAAAAACCTCTTGTTTACCCCTATTCCTATTCCTATTCTCACTCACCACCTCACTTCACTTCAAAACTTGTGTTCCCTATCACCCATCATCATCTGAAGGGTTGAAGTATGTACCAAGATGGATCTCCTAGATTTATGTACCTCCCCTGAAGATTTTCTTTCCTGCAAACTCTTCTCATCTATTTTTCTTTTTCTAACCTCTAACCCAAAACATGGAACATATGTAAAGAAAAGTTTTCTTCTCGAAAAATCCGTCCGTCCGCAACCCATTGTTTATGAGCAGCAATCCTCCTCTTTGAAAAGTTTCATTGTTTTGTTTAATGCGCGAATTGGCCGATGCCTAAAAAGAAAAGAGAAGTGCTTATCTTCTCGCCGAGTTCTCGAGGGGTTTGGTTCTGGCGTATGCCTAAATCTTTGGCAACTTTTTGCTCAACTCTTCTGAATTGAAATTGAAACGCGTCAAGTCGCTTAATCAAAAAGCAGAGACTCTTGAAGATTTATGACTGACATACAAATATACGTATATATCGAAAGTTTGATAATCACTTGCTTTTTTGCTTCTTTTTCTTCCTGTTTTACAGCTGAGTATTTATGCATCGGATGTTCAGAAAGGAGACAAGAGTGCTCCAAATTTATGAATAATCAAGTAGTCGTTGACACATTCGCAACTTTTTTTGGTATTCCTAGAAGATGGCTTTTTGTCTATTTTTACTTCTGTTTGGCACTGGTTAGTCTTGTTTTCTTGTTTTCTCTCTTGAAACCGCATTGATACAGTACTCGGTATCCAATCCCGAAGCTCTCTGTTTTTTTTCAATTTTTTTACATCAAAACCATGCATCTGTCTCTCTATTTTCCATGATATTTCCCAATAGTAAGAGAGAGAGAGACTGGTAAACACGAGACGGCACAGCGAACAGTCCCTCCGCTTCTTGGCCGCCATTTTTCCTGCCTGTTTGCTCCGCCCCTCAATCTGGTCATCTGACCTCCATCTGCAATCAGTCATTTTTATCCATTCGCTTCCACTAGCCTGGCAGTTGATAATCTGATTATTGTCCTCTTGTTTCGAAGATGCCAGGACTCTGTTGCGGTAATTACGGGTGAGTCAAAGATAGGGGTAGGAAAAATCTTTGGGACACTTGCTGATCTTTAAAAAATGAGTCAAAGGAGGGGGAAATTTCATTAGGTAATTTTTTAATTTTTGAAAAAATTACTAGCGCGGCTCACTGAGCACATAACTTTCTAAGATGAAAAAGTAGTAGCTCTAAGGCATTTTCTTCATTGCTCCCCCCCCCCCCCAAACCCCTAAATGACAATTTAAACCCAAAAACACAAAATTTGGCCCTTT